>JAJSRW010000329.1:0-32187 GCA_022414725.1 Microglena sp. YARC
TTGTATTCATTTGCTATCGGACCCACTCCTTCTTATGGCACCTGCTTCTATATGCATCTCTCTAGGACAGTCGTACAATTGTATTGCCTATATTTCCTTTGTATTCATTTATGCTATGGACCCACTTTCTTATTGGCACCTGCTTCTATATGATCTTCTAGAACATTGGTCCGAACATTGTATTGCTATAATTTCCCTTGTATTCCATTGTGCCCTATGGACCCACTTCTTATTGGCACCTTGACCTTTCTATATGATCTTCTAAGACATGGTCCGTACATTGTATTGCTATATTTCCTTGTATTTCCATTTGTGCTATGGGCACCCCACTTTCTTATTGGCACCTGCTTCGTATATATGATCTTTCTAATCACTCGTACATTGTATTGCTGATATTCCTTGTATTCAGTGTCTATGCGACCCCACTTTCTATTGGCACCTCTCCTAATGATCTTCTAACAATTAGCGTACATTGTATTGCCTATATTTCCTTGATCATTGTGCTAATGACCACTTTCTTCTATTGCGCACCTGCTCTATATGATCTCTAGAATGTCGTACAATTGTATGCTATTATTCCTTGTATTCATTGGCTATGGACCCACTTTCTTATTGGCACCTGCTTCAATATATGATCTTCTAAGACATGTCGTCGTTATTGCTATATCTTTCACTCATGTATTTCCAGCTGGCTATTGGACCCACTTTCTTATTGGCACCTGGCTTCTATATGATCTTCTTAGCACACTGTCGTACTTGTATTGCTATATTTCCTTTGTATTCATTGTGCTATGGACCACATTTCCTTATTGGCAACCTGCTTCATATATGTCTTCTAGGACATGTCGTACATTGTATTGCTATATTTCCTCAGTGTATTCATTGATGCTTCGGAACCCACTTTCTTAATTGCACTGCTTCATATATGATCTTCGTGAATTGTCGTAATTGTAATTGCCTGATATTTCCTTGTATCATCTGTTGCCTAATGTGACCCCACTTTCTTATTGGCACCTTGCTTATCTATTGATCTTCTAGACATTCGTATCAATTGTATTGCATATATTTCCTTTTCATTGTGCTATGGACCCACCTTTCTTTATTGGGCACCTGGCTTCCTATGATGAGATCTTCTAGACATGTCGTTACATTGTATTGCGCTATATTTCCTTGTCATTGCATTGTGCCTATGGACCACTTTATCTTATTGGACTGCTTCTATATGATCTTCTAACCATCAGATGTCGATACATTGGTATTGCTATATTTCACTTGTATCATTGTGCTATGGACCGCACTTTCTTATATGGCACCTGCTTCTATATGATCTTCTAGACATGTCTGTACATTGTATTTCTATATTGCCTTGTATTCATTCTGCTATGGGACCCACTTTCTCTGTATTGGCACCTGCTTCTATAATGATCTTCTAGACATGTCGTACATTGTATTGCATATTTCCTTGTATTCATTGTGCTATGGACCCACTTTCTTCATTCGGCACCTGCTTGTCTATATCGATCTTCTAGAACATGTCTGTATTGCTATTTCCTTGCTATTCATTGTGCTATAGGACCCACTTTTCTTTTGGCCACCTATTTAATGCTAATCTTCTAAGAACCAAAAATTTTTTGTTCGTAACAACTTGTATTGATTATTTCCCTGTGCTATGTGCTAATGCGACCCACTTTCTTATTGGCACCTGCTTCTATATGATCTTAAATAGACATGTCGTACAATTGTATTGCTATATTTCCTTGTATTCATTGTGCTATGCACCCACTTTCTTATTTTGGCACTGGGCATTCTATTATTGTCTTCTACACATGCTATGTCATTTGCATATTTCCTTGTACTTTCTTACCCACTCTTATACTGGCACCTGCTTCTATATGATCTTCTAGACATGTCGTCTACATTGTATTGCTATATTCCTTGTATTCATTGTGCTATGGACCCACTTTCTTATTGGCACCTGCTTCTATATGATCTTCTAGACATGTCCGGGTACATTGTATTGCTATATTTCCTTGTAATTCATTGTTGCTATGGACCCACTTTCTTATTGCAATCTGCTTCTATATGATCTTCTAGACATGTCGTACATTGTATTGCATATTTCGCTTATTATTCAGTGTGCTATGGACCCACTTTTCTTATTGGCACCCTGCTTCTATATGATCTTCTAGGACATGTCGTACATTGTATTGCTATAATTTCCTTGTATTCATTGTGCTATGGACCCACTTTCACATGCGTGGCACCTGCTTCTATATGATCTTCTAGAAAATGTCGTACACATTGTATTGCTATATTTCCTTGTATTACATTGTGCTATGACCCAACTTTCTTATTGGCACCTGCCTTCTACTATGATCTTCTAGACATGTCGTACATTGTATTCGCTATATTTCCCTTGTATTCACTTGTGCTATGGACCCCACTTTCTCATTGGCACCTGCTTCTAATATGATCTTTCTAATGACATGTCGTACATTGTATTGCTTATTTTCTTTATGTTATTCATTTGCCTAGACCCACTTTTCCTTATTGCCACCTGCTTCTATATGAGTCTTCTAGACATGTCGTACATTGGTATTGCTATATTCCTTGTATTGCTTGTGCTATGGAGGACCCACTATTCGCACATGGCATGGCGTCTATTCAATAGATCTTGACCACTTTCTAGAAATGTCGTACATTGTATTGGCTATAGTTTGCCTTGTTATTCATTGTGCTATGGACCCACTTCTTATTGCCCTGCCTTCTATATGATCTTCTAGTCAGTGTTCGTACATTGTATTGCTTATATTGTTCTGGTGTTGCATTGTGCCTATGGGACCCACTTTCTCATTGCACCTGCTCTATATGATCTTCTAGACATGTGTACATTGTATTGCTATATTTTCTTATGTATTCATTTGTGCTATGGGACCATTTCTTATTGGAACCCTGCTTCCTAATGATCTTCTAGACAGTGTACATTGTATTGCTATATTTTCCTTGTATTCATTGTGGCTATGGACGGCCACTTTCTTATTGGCACCTGCTTTATATGATCTTTCTAAGACAATGCGTAACAATTGTATTGGCTATATTTCCCTGTATTCATTGTGTCTATGGACCCCACTTTCTTATTGGCACCTGCTTCTATATGATCTTCTAGACATTGTACATTGGTATTGCTATATTTCCTTGTATTCCATTGTGTCTATGGACGCCCAACTTTCCGTTATTGCTGCTTCTATAGATCTTCTAGAACATGGTTCGTACATTGTATTTGCTAGAGTTTCCTTATGTATTGCATTTGCTATGGAACCGCAACTTTCTTATTGGCCAACCTGCTTCTGATATGATCTTCTAGATATATCGTAGCCATATGTATTGCTATATTTCCTTGTATTCATTGTGCTATGCACCCAACTTGTATTGGCACTGTTCCTATTAGATGAATCTTCTAGAACATGTCTTCATTTGTATTCGCCTCATATTTTCCTTGTATTTCATTGTGCTATGGACCCCACTTTCTTATTGGCACCTGCTTTCTATATTGATCTTCTAGACATGTCGTACATTGTATTGCTATATTTCCCTAATCCCATTGTTGGCTATGACCCCCACCCTTTTCCTCTAATTCTTATCACCTGCTTCTATATTTGTAATCTTCTAGGACATGTCGTAACCATGGGTATTGCTAGCTTTTGTATTCATTGTGCTATTGGACCCACTTTCTTATTCTGGCACCTGCGCTTCTATATGATCTTCTAGAACATGACATGTACATTGGTATTGCCTATAGTCCTTATTATTCATTGGTTGGGCTATGGCACACTTCTTATTGGGCCAACCTAGCTTCTATATGCATCTTCAGACATGTCGATAGCAATGTATGCTATATTCCTGCTATTTCATGCTATGACCCACTTTTCTTATGCTGCATTCTATAAATGATGCTTCTAGACATGTCGTACATTGTATGCTATTCTTTATTCATGTCTGCTATGGACACTTTTATTGGCACCTGCTTCTATATGATCTTCTAGACATGTGTACATCTGTATTGCTATATTTCCTTGTGCCCATTCCTTGTATTCAGTAGCTATGGACCCACCACACATTTTCTTATTGGCACCTGCTTCTATATATCTTCTAGACATGTCGTACATTTGTATTGCTATATTTCTCGTATTGTGGCTATCTTTCTTGCTTCTGTATTTAGACCATGTCGTACCTATGTACTATTGGCTATACCCATATATCGATCTTCCATAGACCATGCGCTCGTTTGATGCCATTGTGCTAATGTTTCTTATTGGCAACACTGCTTCTACTTCTTAGGAGAGAGAGGCACCTGCTCTATGTTTCTCTAGTGGCACTGCCCTTCTATATGACTTCTAGACATGTCGTACATTGTAATTGCTATATTTCCTTTGTATTCATTGTGCTATTGACCATTTGCCTTGTATTCATTGCTTCTAGCATGACCACCCTTGTCATTATGTGGCTACTGACTTATTGGCACATTACTTCTAGAACATGGTCGTACCCCATTCTATATTTCCCTTGTATTCTTCTATTGTGGCTTCTATATGAGGTCTACATGTCGTTACATTGTATTGCTATTACTTTCCTTTCTTATGGAGACCCCCATTCTTATTGGCACCTCCCTGCTCTTGCTATTCTGACATTCATATAAAAATAAAATGCTATGCTATGACCGACTTTTCTTATTGTTTCTTATTGGCCCTTGCTTCTATTTGCATGGACATGTTGTACACTATATTTCCCTTATTCATTGCGCCTATGGACATTGTGCTATAATGATCTTCTAGACATGTCGTTTCTTTTTTCCTTGTATTCATTGCGCGCACTTTCTTACCTTATAATGATCCTTGTATTCATTGTGCTAGTGGCGACGACCACTGGCGTTGTAGACCGGACATTTGTATTGCTATATTTGTCCTTGTTATTTGCAGAATTGATGGACCGATTGGGCACTGCTTCTATGTCGGACATACAATTGTATTGCTATATTTCCTGTATTCATTGTGCTATGGACCCACTTCTTAATGGCACCTGCTTCTATATGATCTTCTAGACATGTCGTACATTGTATTGCCTATTTATTCATTGTTGCTATACCCACTTTCCACCTGCTTCTATATGATAGACATGTCGTACCATGTCTATATTTCCCTTGTATTCCAGATGGACCCACTTTCTTATTGGCACCTGCTTCTATATGTCTTCTAGACATGTCGTACATTGTATTGCTATATGTGGAGTGGATTCATTGACTATACCCACTTTCTTCTTATTGGGCATCTGCTTCTATATGATCTTCTCAGACATGTCGCTTACATTGTATTGGCTATATTTTCCTTGTATTCCCTTGTGCTATGGACCCACTTTCTTATTGGCACCTTGCTTCTATATGATCTTCTAGACATGTCGTACATTGTTATTGCATATGTTATTCATTGGTGCATAGCCATGGACCCACTTTCACGGGCACCTGCCTTCTATATGAATCTTCTAGACATGTCGTACATTGTATTGCTATATTTCCTTGCATATTCATTGTGCTATGAGACCCAGTTATCCACCGTGCTTCTATATGATCTTCTGACATGTTATCGTACGATTGTATTGCTATAATTTCCTTGTATTCATTGTGCTAATGGACCCGTCACTTTCTTTTATTGGCACACTGCTTACTATCATGATCTTCTTAGACATGTCCCGTACATTGCTATATTACCTTGTCATTCATTGTGCTATGGACCCACTTTCTTATTGGCACCTGCTTCTATATGATCTTCTAGACATGTCGACATTGTATTGCTATATTTCCTTGTGATTTCATTGTGCTATGGACCCACATTTTCGCAAACCTGCTTCTATATGATCTCTAGATAATGTCGTACATTGTATTGCTTATCTTCCTTGTATTCATTGTGCTATGATCTTCTAGACCGTACATTGTATTGGCTTTTATTTTATCTTATTGGCACCTATTCTTATATGCTGCTCTATATGATCTTCTAGACATGTCGTACATTGTATTTCGCTATTTTTTTTTATTTCCCTTGCATGTGATATGAATGGGTTGGCCGTATTCATTGTGCTATGTTTGGCAAGAAGGTGCGTGAGGGTGATTCCACTTTCTATATTGTATTCATTGCACCTGCTTTGCTATATGATCTTGTCTAGACATGTCTACATTGTATTGCTATATTATCCTTTCTTATTTGTATTCATTGTGCTATGCCGACCCATTGTTGCTTGGACCCACTTATAATATTCGGCACCTGCTTCTATATTCTTCTAGACATGTCTACATTGTTGTGATTACCAATTGCTATCTTTCTCTTGTATTTTCCTTGTATTCATTGTGTATGGACCCACTTTTCTTATTGGCACCTGCTTCTATATGATCTTTCTAGACATGTTCGTAAAACATTGTATTGCTATATTTCCTTGTATTCGGCATTGTCTTATTGGACTAGCGCTGCCTTCCTACTGGACCCACTTTTCTTATTGTGTTCATAATGTGCACCTGGCTTCTAA
Source organism: Microglena sp. YARC (assembly GCA_022414725.1). Taxonomy (NCBI): domain Eukaryota; kingdom Viridiplantae; phylum Chlorophyta; class Chlorophyceae; order Chlamydomonadales; family Chlamydomonadaceae; genus Microglena; species Microglena sp. YARC. The sequence continues at coordinate 6,571 of JAJSRW010000329.1, forward strand.
TATGAATCTTCTACGACATGTCGTAACCATTGTGACATTTTCCCCTTGTATTGCTATGGCCCTTTACTATCACCTGCACTATTGACATTGTGTCTATGGCTATTGGACCCACTTTCTTATGCCCTGCCTATATGATCTTCAGATTTGTCTACATTGTATTGCATCATTTATTTGCCACACTATATTTCCTTTGCCTATAGACCTTTCCCTTTTATTTCCATTGTTGCTATTTTCCTTAATTGGCCAACCTCGCTTCTATCATTATCTTCTCAAGACAATCGTATATATTTCCTTGATGGACCCACTTTCTTCTGATCTTCTATAATCTTACTAGACATGTCGCTACATTGTATATTTCTAGTGCTATTGTGCCTATGCGACCCAACATTTCTTATTGCCACCCTTATGTATTCAGACATTCCACATTGTGCTATTTCCTTGGACCTGCTTACTTCTTATCTGGCACCTGCTTCTATATGTTATCTTCTAGACAGTCGTACATAATGTATTCCGCTATATTCCTACATTGTATTCAGTGTGCTATGACCCACTTTCTTATTGGCAACCGCTGCTTCTCTCATTGATTTCTAGACATGTCGTACAATTGATATTGCTATATTCCTTGTATTCATTGTGCTATGAAAACCCACTTTCACATCTGGAAGGCACTGCTTCCTATACATGATCTTCTAGAACAACGTACAATGTATTCAGCTATATTTCCTGTATATCTGTGCTATGGAACCCACTTTCCTTATTGGCACCTGCCTTCTATATGATCTTCTAGAACATGTCGCATAATGTATTGCTATATTTCCTGTATTCATTGTGCTGACCCACTTGCAATGGCTTCTATATGATCTTCTAGACGATGTCGTACATTGTATTGCTATATTTCTTATGCCTATTTTTCATTGTGCTATGGACCGCAGTGGCTTCTATAGTCGTGTATTGCTTATATTGTAATTCATTGGTGCCACTTTCTTTATGGGCACCCCTGCTTCTATATGATCTTCTACATTATGTCGTACGGAGAGTATTTAATTTCCGTCGGATTGTATTCATTGTGCTTGGAACCACTTTTCTTATTCATATATGATGGTACATTGTATTTCTATATTTCCTTGTATTCATTGTGCATGGAGCTTTCTTATTGGCACCTGCTTGTATATTGATCTTCTAGAATGTCGTACATTGATCCATTTGACTTCACCTATGTACACTTGGTATCATGCTTCATTGTGTCTTATATGCTCTACCGCTATATTTCCTTGTAATCTCATTTGTCTATGGACCCACTTTCCATTATTGCACCTGCTATCACTTATAGCTATTTTCCTTGTATTCATGTGCTAATGGACCCACTTTCTTATTGTATACTGAATGTGCATTGTGCTATGACCCACTTTCTCTTATCACCCTTACTATTGATCTTCTACATGTCTACATTGACACTATTGCTATATTTCCTTGTATTCATTGTGCTATGGACCCACTTTCTTATTGGCACCTGCTTCTATATGATCTTCTAGACATGTCGTACATTGTATTGCTATATTTCCTTGTATTCATTGTGCTATGGACCCACTTTCTTATTGCACCTGCTTCTATATGATCTTCTAGACATGTCGTACATTGTATTGCTATATTTCCTTGTATTCATTGTGCTATGGACCCACTTTCTTATTGGCACCTGCTTCTATACATGATCTTCTAGACATGTCGTACATTGTAATTGCTAATTTCCTTGTATTCATTGTGCTATGGACCCACTTTCCTTATTGGCACCTGCTTCTATATGATCTTCTAGACATGTCGTACATTGTATTGCTATATTTCCTTGTATTCATTGTGCTATGGACCCACTTTCTTATTGGCACCTGCTTCTATATGATCTTCTAGACATGTCGTACATTGTATTGCTATATTTCCTTGTATTCATTGTGCTATGGACCCACTTTCTTATTGGCACCTGCTTGTATATGATCTTCTAGACATGTCGTACATTGTATTGCTATATTTCCTTGTATTCATTGTGCTATGGACCCACTTTCTTATTGGCACCTGCTTCTATATGATCTCTAGACATGTCGTACATTGTATTGCTATATTTCCTTGTATTCATTGTGCTATGGACCCACTTTCTTATTGGCACCTGCTTCTATATGATCTTCTAGACATGTCCGTACATTGCTATAGTTGCTATTTGCTTCTATGGACCTCTTATGGCACCTGCTTCTATATATGACTCTTCTAGACATGTCGTACATTGTATTGCTATATTTCCTTGTATTCATTGTGCTATGGACCACACTTTCTTATTGACCTGCTTCTATATGATCTTCTAGACATGTCGTACATTGTTACCACTTTCTTATTGGCACCTGCTTCTATATTGATCTTCTAGACATGTCGTACATTGTATTGCTATATTTTCCTTGTATTCATTGTGCTATGGACCCACTTTCTTATTGGCACCTGCTTCTATATGATCTTCTAGACATGTCGTACATTGTATTGCTATATTTCCTTGTATTCATTGTGCTATGGACCCACTTTCTTATTGGCACCTGCTTCTATATGATCTTCTAGACATGTCGTACATTGTATTTCTATATTTCCTTGTATTCATTGTGCTATGGACCCACTTTCTTATTGGCACCTGCTTCTATATGATCTTCTAGACATGTCGTACATTGTATTGCTATATTTCCTTGTATTCATTGTGCTATGGACCCACTTTCTTATTGCACCTGCTTGTATATTGATCTTCTAGACATGTCGTACATTGTATTGCTAATATTTCCTTGTATTCATTGTGCTATGGACCCACTTTCTTATTGGCACCTGCTTCTATATTGCATCTTCTAGACATGTCGTACATTGTATTGGCTATATTTCCTTAATGTATTCATTGTGCTATGGACCCACTTTCTTATTGGCAAACCTGCTTCTATATGATCTTCTAGACATGTCGTACATTGTATTGCTATATTTCCTTGTATTCATTGTGCTATGGACCCACTTTCTTATTGGCACCTGCTTCTATATGATCTTCTAGACATGTCGTACATTGTATTGCTATATTTCCTTCTATGTATTCATTGTGCTATGGACCCACTTTCTTATTGGCACCTGCTGCTTCTATATTGATTCTTCTAGACATGTCTTCGTACTTCTAACATGTCGTACATTGTATTTGTAGTTGCATTGTCTATGTTTCTAGACATTCGTATTTTCCTTGTATTCAGTTGTGCTATATTTCCTTGGATTCATTGTGCCCACTTTCTTATTGGCACCTTGCTTATTCTTATGACATTGTCGTATTGATCTCCTTGTATTCATTTGAATTCTTATGGCACCTGCTTGTCTTCTATGATCAGACATGTCGTACATTGTATTTGCTAATTCTATGACTTCTTATTGCACCTATCTACACATGCTTACATTGTGCTATGGACCACTGTTCTTATTGGCACCTTTATGCTTCTGTATATGATCTTCTAGACATGTCGTACATTGTATTGCTATATTTCCTTTGTATTCATTGTGCTATGGACCCACTTTCTTATTGGCACCTGCTTCTATATGATCTTCTAGACATGTCGTACATTGTATTGCTATATTTCCTTTGTATTGTGTGCTATGGACCCACTTTCTTATTGGCACCTGCTTCTATATGATCTTCTAGACATGTCGTACATTGTATTTGCCTATATTTCCTTGTATTCATTGTGCTATGGACCCACTTTCTTATTGCACCTGCTTTATATGATCTTCTAGACATGTCGTACATTGTATTGCTAAATTTCCTATTCATTGTGCTATGGACCCACTTTCTTATTGGCACCTGCTTTCTATATGATCTTCTAGACATGTCGTACATTGTATTGCTATATTTCCTTGTATTCATTGTTGCTATGGACCCACTTTCTTATTGCACCTGCTTCTATATGATCTTCTAGACATGTCGTACATTGTATTCTATATTTCTTGTATTCAATTGTGCTATGGACCCACTTTCTTATTGGCACCTGCTTCTATATGATCTTCTAGACATGTCGTACATTGTATTTCTTTATATTTCTGCTTGTGCTTCTATTCATTGTGCTATATTTCCTTGTATTCATTGATGGACCCACTTTCTTATTGGCACCTGCTTCTATATGATCTTCTATGTCGATTGATCTTCTAGATGCTATGGACATTTCTTATGTCGTATGATCTTCTAAACATTGTATTGCTATATTTCCTTGTATTCATTGTGCTATGGACCCACTTTCTTATTGGCACCTGCTTCTATATGATCTTCTAGACATGTCGTACATTGTATTGCTATATTTCCTTGTTATTCATTGTGCTATGACCCACTTTCTTATTGGCACCTGCTTCTATATTATCTTCTAAGACATGTCGTACATTGTAATTTCTATATTTCCTTGTATTCATTGTGCTATGGACCCACTTCTTATTGGCACCTGCTTGTATATGATCTTCTAGACATGTCGTACATTGTATTGCTATATTTCCTTGTATTCATTGTGCTATGGATCCCACTTTCTTATTGGCACCTGCTTCTATATGATCTTCTAGACATGTCGTACAATTGTATTGCTATATTCCTTATGTATTCATTGTGCTATGGACCCACTTTCTTATTGGCACCTGCTTCTGTATGATCTTCTAGACATGTCGTACATTGTATTGCTATATTTCCTTGTATTCATTGTGCTATGGACCCCACTTTCTTATTGGCAACTGCTTCTATATGATCTTCTAGACATGTCGTACATTGTATTGTATTCTATATTTCCTTGTATTCATTGTGCTATGGACCCACTTTCTTATTGGCACCTGCTTCTATATGATCTTCTAGACATGTCGTACATTGTATTGCTATATTTCCTTGTATTTCATTGTGCTATGACCCACTTTCTTATTGGCACCTGCTTCTATATGATCTTCTAGACATGTCGTACATTGTATTGCTATATTTCCTTGTATTCATTGGTGCTATGGACCCACTTTCTTATTTGGCACCTGCTTCTATATGGATCTTCTAGACATGTCGTACATTGGTATTGCTATATTCCTTGTATTCATTGTGCTATGGACCCCACTTTCTTATTGGCACCTGCTTCTATATGATCTTCTAGACATGTCGTACATTGTATTGCTATATTTCCTTGTATTCATTGTGCTATGGACCCACTTTCTTATTGCACCTGCTTCTATATGATCTTCTAGACATGTACATCTGTATTGCTATATTTCCTTGTATTCATTGTGCTATGACCCACTTCTTATTGGCACCTGCTTCTATATGATCTTCTAGACATGTCGTACATTGTATTGCTATATTTCCTTGTATTCATTGTGCTATGGACCCACTTTCTTATGGCACCTGCTTCTATATGATCTTCTAGACATGTCGTACATTGTATTGCTATATTTCCTTGTATTCATTGTGCTATGGACCCACTTTCTTATTGGCACCTGCTTCTATATGATCTTCTAGACATGTCGTACATTGTATTGCTATATTTCCTTGTATTCATTGTGCTATGGACCCACTTTCTTATTGGCACCTGCTTCTATATGATCTTCTAGACATGTCGTACATTGTAATTGCTATATTTCCTTGTATTCATTGTGCTATGGACCCACTTTCTTATTGGCACCTGCTTCTATATGATCTTCTAGACATGTCGTACATTGTATTGCTATATTTCCTTGTATTCATTGTGCTATGGACCCACTTTCTTATTGGCACCTGCTTCTATATGATCTTCTAGACATGTCGTACATTGTATTGCTATATTTCCTTGTATTCATTGTGCTATGGACCCCACTTTCTTATTGGCACCTGCTTCTATATGATCTTCTAGACATGTCGTACATTGTATTGCTATATTTCCTTGTATTCATTGTGCTATGGACCCACTTTCTTATTGGCACCTGCTTCTATATGATCTTCTAGACATGTCGTACATTGTATTGCTATATTTCCTTGTATTCATTGTGCTATGGACCCACTTTCTTATTGGCACCTGCTTCTATATGATCTTCTAGACATGTCGTACATTGTATTGCTATATTTCCTTGTATTCATTGTGCTATGGACCCACTTCTTATTGGCACCTGCTTCTATATGATCTTCTAGACATGTCGTACATTGTATTGCTATATTTCCTTGATATTCATTGTGCTATGACCCTTTCTTATTGGCACCTGCTTCTATATGATCTTCTAGACATGTCGTACATTGTATTGCTATATTTCCTTGTATTCATTGTGCTATGGACCCACTTTCTTATTGGCACCTGCTTCTATATGATCTTCTAGACATGTCGTACATTGTATTGCTATATTTCCTTGTATTCATTGTGCTATGGACCCACTTTCTTATTGGCACCTGCTTCTATATGATCTTCTAGACATGTCGTACATTGTATTTCTATATTTCCTTGTATTCATTGTGCTATGGACCCACTTTCTTATTGGCACCTGCTTCTATATGATCCTCTAGACATACCGTACATTGTATTGCTATATTTCCTTGTATTCATTGTGCTATGGACCCACTTTCTTATTGGCACCTGCTTCTATATGATCTGTATTGATATTTCTATATCTGTTTTCATACTTTATTAATTGTATATTTCCTTGTATTCATATTGTGTGTATGGACCCACTTTCTATTGCAATCTGTGTATTACTATACATGTTATACATTGTATTACTATATTATATTGTATACATTGTATTACTATATTATATTGTATACATTGTATTACTATATTATATTGTATACATTGTATTACTATATCACCTTGTAATCATTGTTCTATGGACCCACTTTCTTATTGCAATCTGTGGATGTATGATCTTATATACATTTTATACATTCTATTACTATCACCTTGTATACATTCTATTACTATCACCTTGTATACATTCTATTACTATCACCTTATATACATTCTATTACTATCACCTTGTATACATTCTATTACTATCACCTTGTATACATTCTATTACTATCACCTCGTATACATTCTATTACTATCACCTTGTATACATTCTATTACTATCACCATATATATATTCTATTACTATCACCTTGTATACATTCTATTACTATCACCTTGTATACATTCTATTACTATCACCTTGTATACATTCTATTACTATCACCTTGTATACATTCTATTACTATCACCTTATATACATTCTATTACTATCACCTTGTATACATTCTATTACTATCACCTCGTATACATTCTATTACTATCACCTTGTATACATTCTATTACTATCACCTTGTATACATTCTATTACTATCACCTTATATACATTCTATTACTATCACCTTGTATACATTCTATTACTATCACCTTGTATACATTCTATTACTATCACCTTATATATATTCTATTACTATCACCTTGTATACATTCTATTACTATCACCTTGTATACATTCTATTACTATCACCTTGTATGCATTCTATTACTATCACCTTGTATACATTCTATTACTATCACCTTGTATACATTCTATTACTATCACCTTATATACATTCTATTACTATCACCTTGTATACATTCTATTACTATCACCTTGTATACATTCTATTACTATCACCTTGTATACATTCTATTACTATCACCTTGTATACATTCTATTACTATCACCTTGTATACATTCTATTACTATCACCTTATATACATTCTATTACTATCACCTTGTATACATTCTATTACTATCACCTTATATACATTCTATTACTATCACCTTGTAAACATTCTATTACTATCACCTTATATACATTCTATTACTATCACCTTGTATACATTGTGCTATGGACCCACTTCCATATGGGCATCAGCTTCTATATGATCTTATATACATTTGATACTTTGTATTGCTATATTTACTTGTATGAATTATGGCTATGGACCCACTTCCACATGGGCATCTTTGCGCAGGGTCGGCCTAGGGCCCCTGTCCGTAAAACGTTTGTTTGGGGTTCAGTTCATCTGTGTTTTTTCTTTTTAAGCCCTTCCTAACACGGTTGGGAAAGTCCCTTTAGCCTATTTGGCCTACCCCTGGACTGTAACATACATATATAGCTACGCGCAGCAGCTTCTAGGCAGCCCCGTTGGCTGTCTCTCTTCATCCAAACCTTAAGCAGCCTAGTGCTCCAGGAAGCTCATATCGTCAGCTTTCACATAGACCTCTGTGCAGGGTTGGCCCCCACCCCAACCCCTTCCCCCCAATGCCCCCAATGCTGCTGCGCTGTGTATGTGTGTGTGTGTGTGTGTGTGAGTGGGGCCACAGGGTTCGACCTTTACTTCCACTTGGACATCTGTGTGCCCCGGTTGGCCCCCACCTCACCCCCTTCCCCCCAATGCACCTAATGCTGCTGCGCTGTGTATGTGTGTATGTGTGTGTGTGTGAATGGGGCCATGGGGTTCGACCTTTACTTCCACTTGGACATCTGCGTGCAGGGTCGGCCGATATCAGAGCACATCGAGCATTCCAGAGAGTTGTGGTAGGTACAGCAGCCGTGCTGCAATTTTAATGTGGTAGGTACAGAATAGGTACAGCATGTGGTAGGTACAGCAAAGGTACAGCATGTGGTCGGTACAGCATAGGTACAGCAGAGTTGTTGTAGGTACAGCATATGTACAGCATGTGGTAGGTACAGCCAAGTTTTTGTAGGTACAGCATAGTTGTTGTAGGTACAGCATAGTTACAGCATGTTGGTTGGTACAGCATGCGGTAGGTAGAGCCTAGTTGTTGTAGGTACAGCATAGTTGTTGTAGGTACAGCATATGTACAGCACGTGGTAGGTACAGCATGTGGTAGATACAGTAGAGTTGTGGGAACATCATATGTACAGCATGTGATAGGTACAGCAGAGTTGTTGTAGGTGCAGCATATGTACAGCAGAGTTGTTGTAGGTACAGCATGTGTACAGCATGTGGTAGGTACAGCAGAGTTGTTGTAGGTACATCATATGTACAGCATGTGGTAGGTACAGCATAGGTACAGCACGTGGTAGGTACAGCATGTGGTAGATACAGCAGAGTTGTGGGTAAAGCATATGTACAGCATGTGTTAGGTATAGCAGAGTTGTTGTAGGTACAGCTTAGGTACAGCATGTGGTAGGTACAGCATATGTACAGCACGTGGTAGGTACAGCATGTGGTAGGTACAGCAGAGTTGTAGGTACAGCATATCTGCATATGTACAGCATGTGGTAGGTACAGCAGAGTTGTAGGTACAGCATATGTACAGCATGTGGTAGGTACAGCATAGTTGTAGGTACAGCATATGTACAGCATGTGGTAGGTACAGCATATGTACAGCACGTGGTAGGTACAGCATAGGTACATCATGAAGTAGGTACAGCATGTGGTAGGTACAGCATGTGGTAGGTACAGCAGAGTTGTAGGTAGAGCATAGATGCAGCATGTGGTAGGTACAACATATGTACAGCATGTGGTAGGTACAGCATGTGGTAGGTACAGCAGAGTTGTTGTAGGTACAGCATATGTACAGCATGTGGTAGGTACAGCAGAGTTGTTATAGGTGCAGCATATGTACAGCAGAGTTGTTGTAGGTACAGCATATCTACAGCATGTGATAGGTACAGCAGAAGTGTTGTAGGTACAGGATATGTACAGCATGTGGTAGGTACAGCATATTTACAGCACGTGGTAGGTACAGCATGTGGTAGATACAGCAGAGTTGTGGGTACATCATATGTACAGCATGTGGTAGGTACAGCAGAGTTGTTGTAGGTGCAGCATATGTACAGCAGAGTTGTTGTAGGTACAGCATATCTACAGCATGTGGTAGGTACAGCAGAATTGTTGTAGGTACAGGATATGTACAGCATGTGGTAGGTACAGGATATGTACAGCATGTGGTAGGTACAGCAGAGTTGTTGTAGGTGCAGCATATGTACAGCAGAGTTGTTGTAGGTACAGCATATTTACAGCATGTGGTAGGTACAGCAGAGTTGTTGTAGGTACAGCATATGTACAGCATGTGGTAGGTACAGCATGTGGTAGATACAGCAGAGTTGTGGGTAAAGCATATGTACAGCATGTCGTAGGTATAGCAGAGTTGTTGAGGTACAGCTTAGGTACAGCATGTGGTAGGTACAGCATATGTACAGCACGTGGTAGGTACAGCATGTGGTAGGTACAGCAGAGTTGTAGGTACAGCATATCTGCATATGTACAGCATGTGGTAGGTACAGCAGAGTTGTAGGTACAACAGAGTTGTAGGTACAGCATGTGTATAGCATGTGGTAGGTACAGCATAGTTGTATGTACAGCATATGTACAGTATGTGGTAGGTACAGCAGAGTTGTAGGTACAACATATGTACAGCACGTGGTAGGTACAGCATGTGGTAGATACAGCAGAGTTGTGGGTACATCATATGTACAGCATGTGGTAGGTACAGCAGAGTTGTTGTAGGTGCAGCATATGTACAGCAGAGTTGTTGTAGGTACAGCATATGTACAGCATGTGGTAGGTACAGCAGAATTGTTGTAGGTACAGGATATGTACAGCATGTGGTAGGTACAGCATATGTACAGCACGCGGTAGGTACAGCATGTGGTAGATACAGCAGACTTGTGGGTACATCATATGTACAGCATGTGGTAGGTACAGCAGAGTTGTTGTAGGTACAGCTTAGGTGCAGCATGTGGTAGGTACATCATATGTACAGCATGTGGTAGGTACAGCATATGAACAGTACATGGTAGGTACAGCATGTGGTAGGTACAGCAGAGTTGTAGGTACAGCATATCTGCATATGTACAGCATGTGGTAGGTACAGCAGAGTTGTAGGTACAGCATATTTACAGCATGTGGTAGGTACAGCAAAGTTGTAGGTACAGCATATGTACAGCATGTGGTAGGTACAGCAGAGTTTTAGGTACAGCATATTTGCATATGTACAGCATGTGGTAGGTACAGCAGAGTTGTGGGTACAGCATATGTACGGCATGTGGGAGGTACAGCAGAGTTGTTGTAGGTACAGCATATGTACAGTATGTGGTAGGTACAGCATATGTACAGCATGTGGTAGGTACAGCAGAGTTGTGGGTACAGCATATGTACAGCATGTGGTAGGTACAGTAGAGTTTTTGTAGGTACAGCTTAGGTACAGCATGTGGTAGGTACAGCTTATGTACAGCACGTGGTAGGTACAGCATGTGGTAGGTACAGCATATGTACAGCACGTGGTAGGTACAGCATGTGTTAGATACAGCAGAGTTGTGGGTACAGCATATGTACAGCATGTGGTAGGTATAGCAGAGTTGTTGTAGGTACAGCTTAGGTACAGCATGTGGTAGGTACAGCATATGTACAGTACATGGTAGGTACAGCATGTGGTAGGTACAGCAGAGTTGTAGGTACAGCATATCTGCATATGTACAGCATGTGGTAGGTACAGCATAGTTGTAGGTACAGCATATTTGCAGCATGTGGTAGGTACAGCAGAGTTGTAGGTACAGCATATGTGCAGCATGTGGTAGGTACAGCAGAGTTTTAGGTACAGCATATCTGCATATGTACAGCATGTGGTAGGAACAGCAGAGATGTAGGTACAGCATATGAACAGCATGTGGTAGGTACAGCATATTTGTAGGTACAGCATGTGTACAGCACGTGGTAGGTACGGCATGTGGTAGATACAGCAGAGTTGTGGGTACAGCATATGTATAGCATGTGGTAGGTACAGCAGAGTTGTTGTAGGTACAGCATATGTACAGCATGTGGTAGGTACAGCATATGTACAGCATGTGGTAGGTACAGCAGAGTTGTGGGTACAGCATATGTACAGCATGTGGTAGGTACAGCAGAGTTTTTGTAGGTACAGCTTAGGTACAGCATGTGGTAGGTACAGCTTATGTACAGCACGTGGTAGGTACAGCATGTGGTAGGTACAGAATATGTACAGCACGTGGTAGGTACAGCATGTGTTAGATACAGCAGGGTTGTGGGTACAGCATATGTACAGCATGTGGTAGGTATAGCAGAGTTGTTGTAGGTACAGCTTAGGTACAGCATATGGTAGGTACAGCATATGTACAGCATGTGGTAGGTACAGCAGAGTTGTAGGTACAGCATATCTGCATATGTACAGCATGTGATAGGTACAGCATAGTTGTAGGTACAGCATATGTACAGCATGTATTAGGTACATCAGAGTTGTAGGTACAGCATATGTACAGCATGTGGTAGGTACAGCATGTGGTAGGTACAGCAGAGTTGTAGGTACAGCACATGTACAGCACATGGTAGGTACAGCATATGTACAGCAGAGGTGTTATATGTACAGCATTTGTACAGCATGTGGTGGGTACAGCAGAGTTGTTGTAGGTACAGTATATGTACAGCATGTAGTAGGTACAGCAGATTTGATTGATCAAATAAAATATATTTGCCTCTTTGTGGGTTTGTTTTTCTTCGTAATGGTCACAGCTCTAATTCCACCACGACCTGCAAGTACCCTGCCACTGCACCGACCTCACTAGGGGTCAGGGGCAAGAAACAATTACCAAACATAGCATGTTAGCCTCTTAGTGGGTTTCTTTTACTTCGTAATGGTCACAGTCCCTATTGCTACCACCACCTGTAAGTACCCTGCTACTGCACCGACCTTTAGAGGGGCGAGACAGAGGAACAGGCCATGTATTTGGGTACTGTTTGTCTTCCCACGGCAGTCATCTTCACAGCCCAAATGCCACCACCACTGCCTGCAAGTACCATGCCACTGCACCCACCTCAATAGGGGCAAGAACCGATTACCAAACAAAACATGTTTGCCTCCATCCAGTTTCTTTTACTTCGTAATGTTCACTGCCCTTATACTACCACAACCGCCTGCAAGTACCCTGCTACTGCACCCAACTCAATATGGGCAAGAGGCAATTACCAAGCAAAATAAGTTTGCCTCTTTGCGGGTTTCTTTTGCTTCGTAATGTTCACTGCCCTTTTACCACCACCACCACCTGCAAGTAGCACGCTACTGCACCGGCCTCACTAGGGGCAAGAGGCAATTACCAAGCAAAACATGTTTGCCTCTTTGCGGGTTTCTTTTACTTCGTAATGGTCACTGCCCTTTTACCACCACCACCGCCTGCAAGTACCCTGCTACTGCACCCAACTCAATATGGGCAAGAGGCAATTACCAAGCAAAATAAGTTTGCCTCTTTGAGGGGTTCTTTTACTTCGTAATGGTCACAGCCCTCGTACCGCCACCACCTGCAAGTACCATGCCACCACAAGTGCACCGACCTTTAGAGGGGCGAGACAGAGGAACAGGCTATGTGTATGGGTACTGTTTGTCTTCCCACGGCAGTCATCTTCACAGCCCAAATGCCACCACCACCGCCTGCAAGTACCATGCCGCACTACTGCACCGGCTTCACTAGGGGCAAGAGGCAATTACCAAGCAAAACACGTTTACCTATTTGCAGGTTTCTTTTGCTCCGTAATGGTCACAGCCCCTAATGCCACCACCGCCTGCAAGTGCCATGCCGCTACAACTACCCGACCACCATAGGGGTCAGACGAACGTTTTGATTAGTTCGCACTGCCCTAAGGGTACCACCACATGCAGGTACCCTGCTACTGCACCCATCTCACTAGGGGTCAGGGGCAGGAAATAATTACAAATAAAACTTGCTTGCCTCTTTGCGGGTTTCTTTTGCTCCATTATGGTCGCAGCCCCTAATGCCACCACCACCTGCAAGTACCACGCCGCTACAACTACCCGACCACCATAGGGGTCAGAATAACATGTTTGATTCATTTGCACTGCCCTAAGGGCACCACCACATGTATTTACCTCGCCACCACCACATGAGCATACCCTTACACCATAACTTTCGCAGCGTTTGGGGTTCAGTTCATCAGTGCTTTTTATTTGTAAGCCCTTCCTACACGGTCGGGCAAGTCCCTTTAGCCTATTTGGCCTACCCCTGGACTGTAACAACATACGTACGACTTCATCAGTGACCTTAGGGGTCTGCTGTTTCCTTTGTAATTTTCTCACCCCCTAATGCTACCACCACCTGCAAGCACCCTGCCACCATAACTGGACCAACCTCCATTGGGGTCAGAAAAACGGTTTTTGCTTATTTCCGCTGCCCGTATGCTACCACCACATGCAGGTACTATGCCACCATAACTTCATCAACACCCTTAGGGGACAGATAGTTCTTTGGTACTTTCATCAACCCTTATGCTACAGGTGTACAAACCATGTGTACAACCATGTGTACAAACCGTGTGTACAACCATGTGTACAAACCATGTGTACAAACCGTGTGTACAAATCGTGTGTACAAATCATGTGTACAACCATGTGTACAAACCGTGTGTACAACCATGTGTACAAACCATGTGTACAAACCGTGTGTACAAATCGTGTGTACAAACCATGTGTACAACCATGTGTACAAACCGTGAGTACAACCATGTGTACAAACCATGTGTACAAACCGTGTGTACAAATCGTGTGTACAAACCATGTGTACAACCATGTGTACAAACCATGTGTACAAACCATGTGTACAACCATGTGTACAAACCATGTGTACAACCATGTGTACAAACCATGTGTACAACCGTGTGTACAAACCGTGTGTACAAACCATGTGTACAACCATGTGTACAAACCATGTGTACAAACCATGTGTACAACCATGTGTACAAACCATGTGTACAACCATGTGTACAAACCATGTGTACAAACATGTGTACAAACCATGTGTACAAACCATGTGTACAAACATGTGTACAAACCATGTGTACAAACCATGTGTACAAACCATGTGTACAACCATGTGTACAAACCATGTGTACAAACCATGTGTACAAACATGTGTACAAACCGTGTGTTAAAACCATGTGTACAAACCATGTGTACAACCATGTTCACGGGTACTGTTTGTCTACCCATAGCACTTATGTTCACACACCGTATGCTAGCACCACCTGTATGTATGTTACAGTCCAGGGGTAGGCCAAATAGGCTAAAGGGACTTGCCCAACCGGTTAGGAAGGGCTTAAAAAGAAAAAGCACTGATGAACTGAGCTCCAAACAATCGTTTAAACGACGGGGGCACCACCTGCAAGCACCACCTGCACCTGCTACCACCACCTGCAAGCACCCTGCCACCATAACTGGACCAACCTCCATTGGGGTCAGAAAAACTGTTTTTGCTTATTTCCGCTGCCCTTATGCTACCACCAGCTGCAGGCGCCCTGCCACCACAACTGCACTGACCTCCTTTGAGGACGGGACCACTTACCAAACAAAATTTAACCCTCGTAGCGTTGTTATTTAGCTTAGTAACATGGTGACTACTGCTAGTTCCGGCTAACGCAGTGGTGTCGTTAACTTCACGTCCTGAGAGTGGCACATTACTTGGATGTAACAATTTCAATTTCAATAGCTTAGTAATGTTCACAGCCCTTATAATACCACCACCTGCAAGTACCTTGCCACCAAAAGTGCACCATCCTCCATGGGGTAAAGAAAGAGGGCGCAACCTTGTGTACAACCAACCATGTGTACAACCATGTGTACAACCAACCAGGTGTAAAACCATGTGTACAACAATGTGTACAACCAACCAGGTGTACAACCATGTGTACAGCCATGTGTGCAACCAACCAGGTGTACAACCATGTGTACAGCCATGTGTACAACCTACCAGGTGTACAACCATGTGTGCAACCAACCATGTGTACAACATGTGTACAACCAACCATGTGTACAGCCATGTGTACAACCTACCAGGTGTACAACCTACCATGTGTACAACCATGTGTACAACCATGTGTACAACCAACCATGTGTACAACCATGTGTACCACCAACCAGGTGTACAGCCATGTGTACAACCTACCAGGTGTACAACCTACCAGGTGTACAACCTACCAGGTGTACAACCATGTGTACAACCTACAATGTGTACAACCATGTGTACAACCATGTGTACAACTACCATGTGTACAACCATGTGTACAACCATGTGTACAACCTACCATGTGTACAACCAACCAGGTGTACAGCCATGTGTACAACCTACCAGGTGTACAACCTACCATGTGTTCAACCATGTGTACAACCTACCATGTGTACAACCTACCATGTTTACAACCATGTGTACAACCATGTGTACAACCTACCATGTGTACAACCATGTGTACAACCATGTGTACAACCTGCCATGTGTACAACCATGTGTACAACCAACCATGTGTACAACCTACCAGGTGTACAACCATGTGTACAGCCATGTGTACAACCTACCAGGTGTACAACCATGTGTACAACCAACCATGTGTACAACCAACTAAGTGTACAACCAACCAGGTGTACAACCATGTGTACAACCAGCTAAGTTTACAACCAATCATGTGTACGACAATGTGTACAACCTAACAAGTGTACAACCAACCAGTTATACAACCATGTGTACAACCAACCATGTGTACAACCAACTAAGTGTACAACCATCCAGGTGTACAACCATGTGTACAACCAACTAAGTTTACCACCAACCAGGTGTACAACCTAACAAGTGCAAAACCAACCAGTTATACAACCATGTGTACAACCAACCATGTGTACAACCAACTAAGTGTACAACCATCCAGGTGTACAACCATGTGTACAACCAACTAAGTTTACCACCAACCAGGTGTACAACCTAACAAGTGTACAACCTACCAGGTATACAACCATGTGTACAACCAGGTTTACAATCAAACATGTGTACAGCAAGGTATGGAAACCATGTGTACAACCATGTATACAAACCATGTGTACAACCAACAATGTGTACAACCAGGTTACATCCAGGTGTACAACCAGGTGTACAACCAACAATGTGTACAATTAGGTGTACAACCAGGTAAAAGCCAGGTGAACAACCAACAATGTGTACAATTAGGTGTACAACCAACAATGTGTACAACCAGGTGTACAACCAGGTTAAAGCCAGGTGTACAACCAACAATGTGTACAACTAGGTTAAAGCCAGGTGTACAACCAACAATGTGTACAACCAGGTTAAAGCCAGGTGTACAACCAACAATGTGTACAACCAGGTTAAAGCCAGGTGTACAACCAACAATGTGTACAACCAGGTTAAAGCAGGTGTACACCAACAATGTGTACAACCAGGTTAAGCAGGTGTACAACCAACAATGTGTACAACCAGGTTAAAGACAGGTGTACAACCAGCAATGTGTACAACCAGGTGTTCAACCAACAATGTGTAGAACCAGGTTAAAGCCAGGTGTACAACCAACAATGTGTAAAACCAGGTGTACAAACCATGTTTATAGCCATTTTTACAACCAACAATGTGTACAACCAGATGTACAAACCATGTTTACACCCATGCGTTCAACCAACAATGTGTACAACCGAACAGGTGTACAACCAACAATGTGTACAACCAGGTGTACAAACCATGTGTACATTCATGCGTGCAACCAACAATGTGTACAACCAAACAGGTGTACAACCAACAATGTGTACAACCAGGTGTACAAACCATGTATACACCCATGCGTACAACCAACAATGTGTACAACCAGGTGTACAAACCATGTGTACATCCATGCGTGCAACCAACAATGTGTACAACCAAACAGGTGTACAACCAACAATGTGTACAACCAGGTGTACAAACCATGTGTACACCCATGCGTACAACCAACAATGTGTACAACCAGGTGTACAAGCCATGTGTACATCCATGCGTGCAACCAACAATGTGTACAACCAGGTTACAGCCAGATGTACAACCAACAATGTGTACAACCAGGTTTACAAACCATGTGTACATTCATGCGTGCAACCAACAATGTGTACAACCAAACAGGTGTACAACCAACAATGTGTACAACCAGGTGTACAAACCATGTATACACCCATGCGTACAACCAACAATGTGTACAACCAGGTGTACAAACCATGTGTACATCCATGCGTGCAACCAACAATGTGTACAACCAAACAGGTGTACAACCAACAATGTGTACAACCAGGTGTACAAACCATGTGTACACCCATGCGTACAACCAACAATGTGTACAACCAGGTGTACAAACCATGTGTACACCTATGCGTACAACCAACAATGTGTACAACCAGGTGTACAAACCATGTGTACATCCATGCGTGCAACCAACAATGTGTACAACCAAACAGGTGTACAACCAACAATGTGTACAACCAGGTGTACAAACCATGTGTACACCCATGCGTACAACCAACAATGTGTACAACCAGGTGTACAAACCATGTGTACATCCATGCGTGCAACCAACAATGTGTACAACCAAACAGGTGTACAACCAACAATGTGTACAACCAGGTTACAGCCAGATGTACAACCAACAATGTGTACAACCAGGTGTACAAACCATGTGTACACCTATGCGTACAACCAACAATGTGTACAACCAGATGTACAGCCAGGAGTAAAAACCATGTGTACAAGTATGTGCACGGGTACTGTTTGTCTACCAAAGGCAGTCATAAAGCAATGATAACGCCTGGTGAAACGTGGTTTTAAGGGAGCCCCGCCTTACCGAGGTAGGGAACGGGCTGCTCCTTTACCTGGACAAAGCTACCATGGCGGTTGACAGCGACAGGGACACTTAGGCGCACCCGTGGGGATTTGAACCTGACACCTATGTCGTTCAAGGAGCACTGCCATTGAGCCATTTGTTGAACGGAGATTCAAGGCAGTCATGTTCATGTAATGATAACGCCTGGTGAGGCGTAGTGGTAAGGGAGCCCGTCGTACGCGGGTTGGGAGCGGTCTCCTACCTCAACTGGACAAGCTACCATCGCGGTTGACGACGACCTGCAACGCCAAGAGCGACCGAAGAGGGAGTCGACCCCCCTACTCTTCATTCTTTAGCGATCTGGTCTACCACTAGACCATTGTAAATCGCTAAAGAGGCTGTCTCCTACCTCAACTGGACATGCTACCATCGCGGTTGACGACGACTTGCAACGCCAAGAGCGACCCGAACTCTTTGTCCTCAAGCAATCTGGTCTACCACTAGACCATTGTATATCACTGAATGGGGCTGCAGTCATGTTGACACCCCTAACGCCACCACCACCTGCAGGGACCCTGCCACCACAACTGCACCAACCTTTACAGGGGCAAGACAGAGGAACAGGCCATGTGTACAACCAAACAATGTGTACAGCCAACAATGTGTACAGCCAACAATGTGTACAGCCAACAATGTGTACAGCCAGGTGTATAAGCAGGTGTACAAGTATGTGTACGAGTACTGTTTGTGTACCCATGGCAGTCATGTTGACACCCCTAATACCACCACCACCTGCAGGGACCCTGCCACCACAACTGCACCAACCTTTACAGGGGCAAGACAGAGGAACAGGCCATGTGTACAACCAACAATGTATACAGCCAACAATGTGTACAGTCAACAATGTGTACAGCCAGGTTTATAAGCAGGTGTATAAGTATGTGCACGGGTACTGTTTGTCTACCCATGGCAGTCATGTTGACACCCCTAATGCCACCACCACCTGCAGGGACCCTGCCACCACAATTGCACCAATCTTTATAGGGGAAAGACAGAGGAACAGGCCATGTGTACAACCAACAATGTGTACAGCCAGGTGCACAAGTATGTGTACGGGTACTGTTTGTCTACCCATGTCAGTTATGTTGACAACCCTAATGCCACCACCACCTGCAGGGACCCTGCCACCACAATTGCACCAATCTTTATAGGGGAAAGACAGAGGAACAGGCCATGTGTACAACCAACAATGTGTACAGCCAGGTGCACAAGTATGTGTACGGGTACTGTTTGTCTACCCATGGCAGTCATGTTGACACCCCTAATGCCACCACCACCTGCAGGGACCCTGCCACCACAATTGCACCAATCTTTATAGGGGAAAGACAGAGGAACAGGCCATGTGTACAACCAACATTGTGTACAGCCAGGTGCACAAGTATGTGTACGGGTACTGTTTGTCTACCCATGGCAGTCATGTTGACAACCCTAATGCCACCACCACCTGCAGGGACCCTGCCACCACAATTGCACCAATCTTTATAGGGGAAAGAAAGGAGAACAGGCCATGTGTATGGATAATGTTTGTCTTCCCATGGCAGCAGAAGCGGATAAACAGGTGTAGTACGTGTGTGTATGTATGTATTTATACATAATTGTAGATGTTTATGTATGTATATGTATGTATATACATGTTTATGCTTATGTGTATGTATGTCACAGTCTGTGCGCAGTATGTCAGTATGTATGCATATGTGTGTGTATGTATGTTACAGTCCGTGAGCAGTATGTCAGTATGTATGTATATGTGTGTGTATGCATGTTACAGTCTGTGCGCAGTATGTCAGTATGTATGTATATGTGTGTGTATGTGTGTATGTTACAGTCTGTGCGCAGTATGTCAGTATGTATGTATATGTGTGTCTGTATGTACATGTCAGTACGAATGTTGAATGTTGATGTTACTGCCAAAGACAGGGAGTAGCTTTCATAGATTATCATTACTACGATGTACGCAAGCACTACACCTGCACCTAGCCTACCCAAGGCCAACCCTTGCTACACTTGCCTGTGTAGGTGGCTAAGGATCATGGAGTGAGCTATGACGACCTTCACATACTCACCACAATTGCTGCGATGTACGCAAGCACTACACCTGCATCTAGCAATCCCAAGGCTAACCCTTGCAACGCTTGCCTGTGTAGGTGGCTAAGGATCATGGAGTGAGCCATGACGACCTTCACATACCCACCACCATTGCTGTGATGTACGCAAGCACTACACCTGCACCTAGCCTACCCAATGCCAACCCTTGCTACGCTTGTCTGTGTAGGTGGCTAAGGATCATGGAGTGAGCTATGACGACCTTCACATACCCACCATCATTGCTGCGATGCACGCAAGCACTACACCTGCACCTAGCCTACCCAAGTCCAACCCTTGCTACGCTTGTCTGTGTAGGTGGCTAAGGATCATGGAGTGAGCTATGACGACCTTCACATACCCACCATCATTGCTGCGATGCACGCAAGCACTACACCTGCACCTAGCCTACCCAAGTCCAACCCTTGCTACGCTTGTCTGTGTAGGTGGCTAAGGATCATGGAGTGAGCTATGACGACCTTCACCTACCCACCATCATTGCTGCGATGCACGCAAGCACTACACCTGCACCTAGCCTACCCAATGCCAACCCTTGCTACGCTTGTCTGTGTAGGTGGCTAAGGATCATGGAGTGAGCTATGACGACCTTCACCTACCCACCATCATTGCTGCGATGCAACGCAAGCACTACACCTGCACCTAGCCTACCCAAGTCCAACCCTTGCTACGCTTGTCTGTGTAAGGTGGCTAAGGATCATGGAGTGAGCTATGACGACCTTCACATACCCACCATCATTGCTGCGATGCACGCAAGCACTACACCTGCACCTAGCCTACCCAAGTCCAACCCTTGCTACGCTTGTCTGTGTAGGTGGCTAAGGATCATGGAGTGAGCTATGACGACCTTCACCTACCCACCATCATTGCTGCGATGCACGCAAGCACTACACCTGCACCTAGCCTACCCAATGCCAACCCTTGCTACGCTTGTCTGTGTAGGGTGGCTAAGGATCATGGAGTGAGCTATGACGACCTTTCACCTACCGCACCATCATTGCTGCGATGCACGCAAGCACTACACCTGCACCTAGCCTACCCAAGTCCAACCCTTGCTACGCTTGTCTGTGTAGGTGGCTAAGGATCATGGAGTGAGCTATGACGACCTTCACCTACCCACCATCATTGCTGCGATGCACGCAAGCACTACACCTGCACCTAGCCTACCCAAGTCCAACCCTTGCTACGCTTGTCTGTGTAGGTGGCTAAGGATCATGGAGTGAGCTATGACGACCTTCACCTACCCACCATCATTGCTGCGATGCACGCAAGCACTACACCTGCACCTAGCCTACCCAATGCCAACCCTTGCTACGCTTGTCTGTGTAGGTGGCTAAGGATCATGGAGTGAGCTATGACGACCTTCACCTACCCACCATCATTGCTGCGATGCACGCAAGCACTACACCTGCACCTAGCCTACCCAAGTCCAACCCTTGCTACGCTTGTCTGTGTAGGTGGCTAAGGATCATGGAGTGAGCTATGACGACCTTCACATACCCACCATCATTGCTGCAATGTACGCAAGCACTACACCATTGCTGCGATGTACGCAAGCACTACACCTACACCTAGCAATCCCAAGGCCAACCCTTGCTACACTTGCCTTCGTAGGTGGCTAAGGATCATGGAGTGAGCTATGACGACCTTCACATACCCACCATCATTGCTGCGATGTACGCAAGCACTACACCCAAGGCCCCCAAATTCGTTTTCGTGTTGCGAGACCCCGTGGAGCGCTTACACAGCGCATTCTGGAAGTACGTTCTGTTGTTGTACTGCTGATGTACTGCCACTGTACTTTTCTGTACTTTGTGACCTGTCATGCATGGATCTGGTGGAGGGTTGGCTGTGGATGTGTGAATTGGTAGACCTGGGCCTTTAGTCTTTATGGCTACCCCTGGATTGTATCGCACACAAGCACAAGCACATACTCACTGAAAACAACACTAACACCTTCACCCGCACCTTCACCCACACACCCACATACAAACACCCCCCCACACACACCACACACTAGGCGAATTGGTGGATCTGGGCCTTCTGGTCTTGTGGGGGATTGTGGTGCTGGTACGCTCAGGGTCACTGGGTGTGTGCTCTGATAGGGGCTGCAGCCTAATGTTGGGCACTATGTGTGTGTATGTGTGTGTGGTGGTGGTGGTGGTGGTGGTGGGGTGATTGTGGTGATGGTACGCTCAGGGTTACTTGGGGTGCGCTCTGATGGGGACTGCACCCTGATGTTGGCACCTGTGGTGTGTGTGTGTGTGTGGGGGGGGGGGGGGGGGGGGGGAGGGTTGGAGGTGGGGGGGTGGGTTGTGGTGATGGTACGCTCAGGGTTACTTGGGGTGCGCTCTGATAGGGACTGTACCCTGATGTTAGCACCTGCGTGTGTGGGGGTGGGGGTGGGGGGTGGGGGGGGGTTGTGGTGATGGTACGCTCAGGATCACTTAAGGTGCGCTCTGATGGGGACTGCACCCTGATGTTGGCACTGTGTGATGTGTGTGTGTGTGTGTTGAGGGGGGGGGGGGGGGGGGGGGGGGGGGGGGGGGGGGGGGGGGGGGGGGGGGGAAAGGGGGGGGGGGGGGGGGGCGGGGCGTGAGGGTCGGAGTGGGGGGTTTGGTGATGGTACGCTCAAGGTTACTTGGGGTGCGCTCTGATAGGGACTGTACCCTGATGTTAGACCTGTGTTGTGGGGTGGGGGTGGGGGGGGGGGGGGGTGGGGAGGGGTGGGGGGGAGGGGGGGGGGTGATTGTGGTGATGGTATGCTCAGGATATGATCCGATCACTTGGGGTGCGCTCTGATGGGGACTGCACCCTGATGTTGGCACCTGTGTGTGTGTGTATGTGTGTGTGGTGTGTGTATAGTGGCTCGTAGGGGGAATGATTAGTGGATTTGTGGTGGATAGGTACGCTCAGGATCACTTGGGGGACTGCGCTCTGATGGGGACTGCACCCTGATTTGCACCTGTGTGTGTGTGTGTGTGTGTGGTAGGGGCCGGGGGGGAAGGGAGGGGGGGGGGGGGGGGGGGATGATCAATATAGTGGTGAGATGAGTACGCCGACTCAGATCACTTGGGAGGCGCTCGCATTGAGGGACTTGCACCCTGATGTTGGCAACCTAAGCCTCTGTTGTGTGTGTGTATAGGGAGGGGGGGGGGGAAAATATTAATCATACTATCGGGGGGGGAAGGATGATTGTGGTGATTTACGCTCTCAGGTCACTATTGTGTGCGCTCTGATAACTTTACCCTGATGTTGGCCCTTGTGCGTGTGTTGAAAGTTGGTAAAGTGGGAGGTAATTGTGATGTATGCTCAGAGTCACTGCAGGTCGCTCTCATAGGACTGTACCCTGATGGTAGCACCTGTGTGTGTGTGGGGGGGGGGGGAAGGGTATGATTTACGGTGAATGATTTGGATCGTTATGGTAGCATGGTATCCTACAGCTGTTAACACTGGTTGCGCTCCTGATAAGGTGGACTGTACCTTGATGTTGGCTCTGTATGGTCGAGGGAGGAGTTTCTGTGTGTGTTGTGGTTGGTGTGGAGAGGAGGGATGTTTGTGTGGGGTGTTGTGTGTGGGGGGGTGGGGGGGACGGATGTTTGTGTGGTTACGTGTGCGAGTGTAAGTGGTGGGGGGCATTTGTTTGGTGGAGTTGTGGGTGGAATGGACGAGACGTGGGGATGTTTCGTCTTGTGGCTGGTGTGTGTGTGATGTGCTAGCCGGTTCTCTGTGTGCCGAGCGTGAATTGTGTACCTGGGCGTTCTAGTCTTTTGGTTAACCCTGGATGTATCCACAACAAGCTACATCAGGATTCCTGGCCGTTTATTCAAATACTGAACGTGCGTTTTTCTAGCTTTATGTTCTAAGGCCTCTCCCGAATAACAGAAACAATTTATAGATCGTCAGACTTATTGACGGAGCCCCCTCTTAACAAGGGCGATGGAGCACACACCACCGGAAATTACCTCACTTGTCCCAGCCGCTCCTAGCCCGATCCTTCGAGCAAAAAAACAACAAACTTGAACAAGCCCCGATCACAGTCAGACCATTATATTTGCGGAGTAGGTTCGCGAACTAACTCGCCTTCTTCAGCTCCATCGTGCACCTTTTTGACGTTCCTTGCCAACCTCACACTCTCGACCAATTTTCCGCGTCATTGCGAACGCTGCAATAGCTTTATATTACTATTTTAGGGCCTTATCTTTTTTTCTGTAAAATTGGCAATTGAGCCAAAACAGCAAAGGCCGGTCCAAAGTTAGCAGGATAAGGCTTATAACGCAGGGACGACAAGTAGAGTCCAACTAGAAGCCAATTATGCAATCAGCTCAACCTAAACAAACGAAACACACTCAATGCCCACACCCACACACACCACACACTCATATACCGACCAACCTCGACACCATACTCAACACACCAGCGAACTCATCCCACCACACAAAACAGCAACCTACCACCCACCATACATCAAGATATCATGTCTATCACCCTATGCACACCCTAACACAAGACACACCTAACCAATACACAGACACCTAACACACAACACGACCCACCTACACCCAACAACCCACACCCACCGCTGCACACACACAACCACCACTACAGACCCATCCACACCACAACCCCACACACACACACAATACAGGCAACACCACATACCCACAAATAGAACTCCTACACAGAATCCCCCATACACAACACACACCACTCCATCTCACACTACCACACACACACACGAGACACAACAACCACACCAACAACTATCACCAACATTCTGCATCACCAGATGACAGGACCGATCAACCTATCTCAGTATCCT
>JAJSRW010000330.1:0-5000 GCA_022414725.1 Microglena sp. YARC
CCTCCACTGAACTGTTGTCGTGTCTTCAGGCAAGGGTGGCAGCCTCTGACCGCTCCTCCCATCGACATCCTAACACCCAAGCACATTCCCAACACTCTCCACTTCCATCGCACTCCCAACACCTCAGTTATCATCTCACATCTTCCGTCGGTCCACGTTGTCCATCCACACGCGAGAACAGCGTCCGAGCCGGGTCCCCAACGTACTCCCCCTGACTTGAAAACTGTTGTGTGGTCTTGCAGGCCAAGTTGGCAGCCTCTGGACGGGCTCGCGTTTTCCTAGTTCACATTTGCTCTTGTCTTATGACGTCACCCCCTATAAGTCATATTCTAACACTCCCAACTTCCCATCGGAATTTTCTGCTCCTTCAACATTTCCTCAATTAATCATTTCTTTCCCATCGTCCTCTCACTTCCATCCAAGCGAACACACCCACCCCACCAACACCTCCCACTGAAAACTGTTGTGTTCTTCAGGCCAAGGTGGCAGCCTCTGACGCTTCCTCCCATCAACACCTCCTAACACCCTTCCAACCCATGTGTTGGCGACATTTGCCAAACACGTCTCCACTTGTCCCATTCGCACCTTTCTCCCAAAGCCCTCTATTATCATTCTTCACATCCTCTCTTCCACTTTCTCATCCGCCACACTCCCACTCTCCCCAACACCTCCCACTGAAAACTGTTTGTGGTGATCTTCTAGCCAAGGTGGCAAGCCTGCGTGACGCTCCTGCCGCGATCACAGAGCTACTCTCTACAGCCCTGTTCCCCATAGCAATGTCCACACCCCCACTGTGTTTCTCCATCTGGCACTTCCCCAACACCCTCATTTATCAAGCTCGACATCGGCTCGCACTTTCCATCCAAGCGAACACCCACCCTTGGGGTTGTTCGGGTCGCCTCACACCGTCTCACATGTTCTGTTGGGTGGAAAAAAATTATCTGTGTTAGTCTCAGGTTGCCAAGGCTGAGCAGCTCTGTCTGACGCTCCTCGATCTGACAGCCTGCGTCCTAGACAGCTCCCCATGCCTTCACTCCAACACTCTCCACTTCCCATCCGCACCTCCCAATCAGGCCGCGGTCATTATCAATCTTGCATGGTGTTGACACTCTCGCTCAGCATCTCCATTCTCATAATGCTGTCTTACGGGCGACGCGCTCGAGTGGTTCTGCTGCGTAACAAGCAGCGCGTTCGCCAGTTGGGAACTGTTGTGTGTCTTCAGGCCAAGGTGGAGCAGGATGCCCTCTGGACGCTGCCTGCCCATCAGCAGCCTCCTATAGTGGGAGCACTGGTTTTTGTGCGCTCGCCATCTTGATCTGCACATCCACCACTCCCCAACTGTCCTCAGCGGTGGGTGTTGGTGTGTCATGCTCTTCCCATACCGTGCTTGTGTTCCATTATATCGTATCGACATTCGTCCGGCTTCACTTTTCGCTGAAGTTCTCATGATATCGGCGTCCACTGTTTCGTCCCACATTTCTGCGTCCGATGGCTGATTATAACTGTTGTGGTTGGTCTTCAGGCTCGTATATGGTGGGCGGAGGCCTCTTGAACTGGGCTGTGGCTCTTTTCCCATATTCGTGTGGACCTCCTAACACGAGCTGTTTTTTACATCTCTCGGCCGTCCGCCCAGCGGCTCCGTCCTCATACAAGACCGGCGGCATTACAACTCTCACATCTCTCCACTTTCCAGTCTTCCTCATTCCGGCTCCTATATCAGTGCCTCCCACGTAATAAACTTTTTGTTTTCCTTCTTCCAATTTTTCATCCTCTACGCGCGCTCCTCCCATCTACATTGGCCTCCGCCTAAATTACCCGCCGGTTGTTTTGGGTGTCCCATAAGCCATCCCTCCGCTCCCCACTTCCCCATCGTCCCGTTTCCAACACCTGGTGGTCTCATATATCTCGACGATCTCCTCCACTTCCCCACCAAATCTCCGCACCCCACCCCCCAGGACACCTTCCCCACTGAAAAAACTATGTGTTGGTGTCTTCAGCCAAAAGGTGGCAGCCTCTGACGCTCCTCCCATCACACCTCCTAACACCCCCCATAGCACATCCCCGATGTGTTTTGTATGGAACACTCTGGCCCTCAACTTCCCATCGCAGTTCTGTTTTTTGGTTTGGCCACCTCTCCCAACATAAGCCCTCATTGGTTTATCACAATCTCACATCTTTCGCCTCCACTTTTCTTCGCCATCCAAGCGAACCGAGGACCGGCACCGTTTTTGTGGTTGTCGTTTTGTTGTGTGGTGTGTGTGGTGTGGTTCCCCAACACCTCCCACCTGAAAAACGTTGGTGTCTTCAGGCCAGGTGGCAGCCTCTGACACGCTTCCTTTGTTGGTGTTGGTTACTCCATCACACGCTCCTAACACCCCTTGACCTGTGGTGTGGGTTTCTGGCCCCCATATGGGAGCACGCATCATTGGGTTTGGAGTACACTCTCCAACATCGCCACCTCCCAACACGTGGGGTATGTGGTGGTGCCATTGTCATTTCACATTCCTCTCTCCGGACTTTCCATCGCAAGGCGAGGACTATCCTCCACCCCTCTGTTGTTTTTTGTTTTGTCAACACCTTTGTTCCCATGGTTTTGTTGTCGGTGGGTGTTGGGTGATCTGTTGGTGTGGTGGGTCTTTCTAGTAAGGTGGGCAGGGGTCCAAGTTGGTGGCAGCCTCTTGACGTGTACGTCGTGCCGTTGTGGCCGCAGTGGCGATCAGCACTTCTCCCAGGGCAGTGGCCGTGGGGACGGTGTAGTGTGGTTGTGGGGTGTGACCTCGTGGTGCTCCATAGCACACATCCCAGACACTCCCCACTTCCCATGCATTGTGATTGAGGGTGTTGGTGTGATGGCCTCGCCAACACCTCTCGATTCATCACATCTCCTCCACTTTCTTGTTTTTTTTTTTTTTGTGTTGTTGTTTCATCCAAGGCGGGTACCCAGTGGCGTTCCTACCTCCCAACGATTTACCTTACCCACCTGAAAACTGTTACGCAGTCATCATGCCAAAGGTGGCAAAGCCTCTGTGTAAGCTCGCTCCCATCGCACCTCCCAACCCCTCATTATCATCTCACCATCTCCTCCACCTCCCATCCAAGGAGCGGGACACCCCAACCGTCCTTACACCCCCCCACTGGAAACTGTTACGCGTTTCAGGCCAAGATTGTAGGCCTCTGTAGCTCCTCCCATATCGCACCTCACCAACACCCGCCCCACCTCCTCATTGACCTCCCAACACCTCATTGCTCACTCACATCTCCTCCACCTCCAATGCGGAGGGAACCGAAGGCCACCACTCCCAACACCCCCCACTGGACAAAACTGTTACGTCATCAGGCCAAGGTGGCAGCCTCTTGGAGGGAAATGCTTGACTCCAACATTTGGAACACTGAAATCCCCCACCTCCATCTTCACCTTCCGCAAATTCCACCCCATCTGAAAAACTGCTGCGTTGTCAATCAGGCCAAGGTGGCAGCCTCTGGAGCATCCTCCCATTGCACCTCCCATCACCCCTATAGCACCTCCCATCACCCCCCAATGAACCTCCCTACCTACCAGGACACCTCCCAAACACCTCCCTAACACCTCCCACTGAACATGTTGCTTGTCTTCAGGCCAAGGGTGGCAGCCTCTGTAGGGAAGCAGCTGACTTCAAAATCCCCACTTTTCTTCCAAAAAATCCAATTTTCTCACAACAACTCCCATTTGTATATCAGTACAAAGGTTGTCAGCCTAATGTCGAAGGGAAGCTCCTTACTCCAACATTTGGGAAACCTCTCCGAACATCCCCCACCTCCCATCACACCTCCCAACACCCCCTGAACACTGTTGTGTTGTCTTCAGGCCCAAGGTATGGCAGCCTCTGGAGGCAAGCCTTGACCTCAAAACTCCCACTTTTCTTAAACAACAAAATCTTCTATTTTCTTACTATACTAGCCATTTTAACTGTAGGCCCAAGGTGGCAACGCCTCTTGGAGGAAGCTGACTTTGAAATCTGCGGGACCCGTGTCCGCTCAACGCTCCACTCCCATTCCTATCCATCACACCTCCCAACACCCCCAACACCCACTGAAACACTGCTGTGTGTCTTTCAGGCCAAGGTGGCAACCTCTGGAGGGAATAGCTGACTATTGAAATTTGGGAAAGAGGACACGAAAAGCAGCTCTTCTGCTGGACTCCGACGTAACATTTTCCTAAACCAGATTCGGATTATAACCTCACGGATTCCATATGGCGCCGCTTTCAAGCTTTGTTGGATGGTACAGCAGTGGGTACCTATTGCCAGCAGTTGGAATTGCAACCAATAAAGGTACGTTAAGATTGTTCTCAATCATCAGTGGCTACCCCCCGCACAGCAGTTTGGTAGGTCATTGCAACCAATAAACTTATATGTTTGATGTACAGCAGTGCAAACGTACTGCCAGCAGTTGGAATTGCAACCAATTAAAGGCTACGTTTAAGATGTATAGAGCAGTTGGTACCGCCAGCAGTTTTGGAATTGCAACTAAGAACAGGTACGTTAAGATGTACAGCAGTGGTACAGATCAGTCAGGTTTGGAAAATTGCAACCAATTAATTGGTACGTTACGATGTAACAGCAGTGGTACCGCCCAGCAGTTGAATTTGCAATCCAATAAACTTATGTTTGGATGTACTAGCAGTTGGGTACCGCCCAGCAGTTGGAATTGCAACCAATAAAGGTACGTTTAAGATGTACAGGCAGGTGAGTACCGCCAGCAGTTGGAATTGCAACTAAACAAACTTGATGTTGGATGTACAGCAGTGGTACCGGCCCGGTTACCGCCAGCAGTTGGAATTGCAACCAATAAAGGGTACGTTAAGATGTACAGCAGTGGTACCGCCTTTGCCAGCAGTTGGAATTGCAACCAATAAACTTATGTTTGGATGTGCAGCAGTGGTACCGCCAGCAGTTGGAATTGCAACCAATAAAGGTACGTTAAGATGTACATCAGTGGTACCGCCAGCAGTTGGAATTGCA
>JAJSRW010000330.1:10000-44089 GCA_022414725.1 Microglena sp. YARC
GAAGCTACTGGTTCACTCTTTTCCCGCTAGCCTTGCCACCTTTCCCAAAATCTAACCCCAAATTCAAATTCAAATTCAAATTCAAATATCCAGGTTTGCTCTGTTATCGGCTGGGTTGCACAGGCTGCTGGGACACAAGTCGCCGTTGTCCAGCTGACCATGAGCGACATGGCGACACAGTCCAGCTAGACATAACACCTGTCGCAAAGTGCCCCCCACCCACCCACCCACCCACCCACAAAAAAAGCTTCTGGAGCGCAGGTTGATGTTGTCCAGTTGACCATGACCATGACTCCATGAGTGATATGGCCACCCAGCAAGTGCCTGTGAGATGTGTTGATGCCTTGCCACCATTCCCCCATTCTGACACCAAATTCAAATTCAAATAAAATGTGCAGGTCAGATCTGCTGTCGCCCGGGTTGCAAAAGCTACTGGTTCACTGGTTATCGCGCTAGCCTTGCCACCTGCCCCCAAATCCAACCCTAAATTCAAAATTTCAAATTCAAATTAAAAATTAAAATTTAAAATTAAAATTAAAACTTAAATTCAAATTTGCAGGCTCGCTCTGCCGTTGCCTGGGTCGCACAGGCTGCTGGGGCACAGGTCGCTGTCGTCCAGCTGACCATGATCGACATGGCGACACGGTCCAGCTAGAGATGACACCTGTCGCTAAGTGCCCCCCCCCCCCCCCCCCCCCCTCCCCCCCCTGAAAAAAGCTTCTGGGGCACAGGGCACTGTCGTCCAGTTGACCATGATCGACGTGGCGACACGGTCCAGCTAGACATGACACCTGTCGCTAAGTGCCCCCCCCCCCCCCCCCCCCCCCCCCCCCCCCCACCCCGCCCCCCCCCAAAAGCTTCTGGGCACAGGTAGCTGTTGTCCAGCTGACCATGATCGACATGGTGACACGGTCCAGCTAGACAAGACACCTGTCGCTAAGTGCCCCCCCCCCCCCCCCCCCCCCCCCCCCCCCCCCCCCCCTCCCCCCCCCAAAAAGCTTCTGGGGCACCAGGGCACTGTTGTCCAGCTGACCATGAGCTGACAGCATAAGCGACATGGCGACCCCAGCATGTGTCTGCGAGATGGTATGTGATGCTGCCTGCCACCATTCGCTATTCTGACACCAACTTCAAACTCAAATTCAAATTTGCAGGTCAGATCTGCCGTTGCCCGGGTCGCACAGGCTGCTGGGGCACAGGTAGCTGTTGTCCAATTGACCATGAGCGACATGGCGACCCCAGCACGTGTCTGTGAGATGGTGTGTGATGCTGTCCGCCTTATTGCTGCCGGCTGCGAGACCAAGCCAAAGCGCCAGGCCAAGCCAAGCCGTAAGACCAAGCCAAGCCCGCTGGCCATCCCCCCCCTCTGGGTCGGAACCAGCACCCGGGGGGGGGTCCACAGGGGGTGGGGCGGCAGGGGGGGCTTGGGCGTAGGAGACTGCGGAATGGTGGTGCTGGACCACGTCTTCTCCTTCCCACCAGTGGTGTGCTCGCAGGTGGGTGTCTACCCCCCCCCCCCCCCCCCCCCCCCCCGTACCCCCCCCCCCCCCCCCCCCTAACCCCCCCTAGCCCTTTTTACCCCCTCCTAGCCCCCCTTTACCCCCTATACCCCCCCCCCCCCCCTTACCCCCCTAGCCCCCCGTACCCCCCCGTACCCCCCCGTACCCCCCCCTTACCCCCTTTACTTAAGTGGGGGCTAAGTTAAGTGGGGGCTACCTTCCCCCGCCATGTTAAGGACATGTTGGACGTGCGTATGGATGTGGGGGCTCACAGGTGAGGGGAAGGTAGACCCCACTTAAGCTAGCCCCTACTCACCTTAACCCTAAACCCACCTGGACCTTCAACCCTAAACCCTAAAAACACGTAAACCATACACATTTGTATCAAAACCTAAACCACTAAACCCTGACCTCCCCCCATAAACCCCATAAACCCCATAAACTTAGGTTCCCCCCTTTGTGCTCGCTGCTTAAACACATGGTGGACGTGTGTAAGGATGCGGGGGCTGGCAGGTGAGAGGAAAGCAGCCCCCACTTAAGCTAGCCCCCACATACCTTAACCCTAAACCCACCTGGACCTTAAACCCTGAACCCTCAAAACACCTAAACCCTAAACCTTGTATCAAAACCTGAACCACTAACCCTAACCCCCCTAAACCACCGCTCACAGCTGATACACATGTGATGGTGGACGTGTGTAAGGATGCGGGGGCTCGCAGGTGCGGGAAAGGTACTCCCCTATCTCCCCTAAACTTAAGTTGGGGCTACCTTTTACCCACCCTGCTCGCAGGTTAAACACTAAAACGCTGTCCCTGGAGGAGCCCTAAAACCATTACGCTAGAAAAAAACACTTTCAGGTTTGAAAACAAAGCCCTACCTCACCCCCATCGTTCTTGCTGCTGAAGCACATGGTGGACGTGTGTAAGGATGCGGGGGCCCCCAAGTGAGGGGAAAGCAGCCCCCACTTAAGCTAGCCCCCACTTACCTAAACCCCAAACCCACCTAGACCTTACCTAAACCCTAAACCCTCAAAACACCTAAACCCTCAAAACACCTAAACCCTAAAACTTTGTATCAAAACCTGAACCACTAAACCCTAACCCCCCTAAACCACAGCTCACAGCTGAAGCACATGGTGGACATGTGTAAGGATGTGGGGGCCCGCAAGTGAGGGGAAAGCAGCCCCCACTTAAGCTAGCCCCCACTTACCTAAACCCTAAACCCACCTAGACCTTAAACCCTAAACCCTAAAAACACCTAAACCCTAAACCTTTGTATGAAAACCTAAACCACTAAACCCTAAACCCCCTAAACCACCGCTTCCAGCTGAAGCACATGGTGGACGTGTGTAAGGATGTGGGGGCCTTTGTCCTTATTGATGGTGCCCATGCCCCAGGGGCCCTCCTGGGTGGGCTGGATATCCCCTCCCTGGGGGCCGACGCCTATACAGGCAACCTGCACAAGTGGTGCTGTACCCCTAAGGGTGCGGCCTTCCTGTGGGTCTCCCCCTCCAAGCAGGGTGGTATCCTCCCCCGAGTCACTAGCCATGGTTTCGGTCTCGGATTCAGAGGCGAATTTCTGTGGCAGGGCACGCAGGACCTGACAGCCTGGATGTCAGTGCCAGCTGCACTTGCGGTGCTGAGGGCCCTGGGGCCACAGACAGTGGCCAGCCACAACGACGCTCTGGTCCGGCAGGCAGCAGCAGAGCTTCAGAAAATGTGGGGTCCAGCAAGCTCAGGTGTGACTTAAGTCTGCATTATAAATAAATAGGTAAATGGTTCGGCAGGCAGCAGCGGAGCTTCAGAAAATGTGAGGTCCAGCCAGCTCAAGTGTGCTTTATGTCTGCATTATAAATAAATAAGTCAATAATACACATTATTAACAAATAAGTTAATAGTACGCATTATAAATAAATAAGTCAATCATTCACATTATAAACAAATAAGTAAAAAGTACACATTGTAAATAAATAAGTCAATAATACACATTATAAACAAATGATTAAATAATAAGCATTGTAAATAAATAAGTAAATAATACACAATATAAAAACAGTAGTAAATAGTATGCATTGTAAATATATAAGTCAATAATACGCATTATAAACAAATTAGTAAAAAGTACGCATTGTAAATAAATAAGTAAATAATATACATTATAAATAAATAAGTAAATAGTTCACCCTATTACGACGCGTGAGGTTGAGGGGTCCAGCTCGTTTGCTTGCACTAGGGCCAACCACCAATGTCTGCATTATCATTCACTATTTGTTGTTTTCTCTTCTTGGTTTTACCATTCTTCATTTAGTGACTTGCTCCTGTACGTCTGCACTATCATTTACTATCGGTATTCTTTGTTTTCTCTTCTTGTTTTCCCCTTTCTTCATCTAGCGACCTGCTTCTTCTACTCCGCATTATCATTTGTTATTCTTTGTAGGTTGCCTTTTTGTTTCCATTCTTTATCTAGACTTGCTCGTGTACGTCTGCATTATCATTCACTGTTCTCTGTTCCCTCTTCTAGTTGTTTTCATTCCTCATCTAGTGACTTGTTTCCTGTTTGTCAGCCTGATCACTCACTATTTTGTGTTTCTCTTCTTGGTTTTGCCGTTCTTCATCTAGTGACCTGCTTCTTCTACTCCGCATTACCATTCGTTATTCTTTGTCAGTTGTCTTGGTTTTACCATTCTTCATCTAGTGATTTCCTCCTGTATGTCTGCACTCTCATGTACTACCGGTATCTGTATTCTTTGGTTTCTCTTCTTGTTTTTCCCTTTTTTCATCTTGTGACTTGCTTCTTGTACTCACCATTATAATTCGTTATTCTCTGTTACCTCTTCTTGGTTTTGCCATTCTTCATCTAGTGCCCTGCTTCTGTACGTCTGCATTCCCATTCACTATTATTCATTTTGTCTTGTTGTTGTTTTCATTCTTCATCTAGTGACTTGCTCATGTACGTCTGCGTGATCATTTAATATCGGTGTTATTTGTTCCCTCTTCTTGTTGTTTTCATTCTTCATCTAGTGACTTGCTTATGTACGTCTGTATATTATTTTGTTTCATTCTTCATCTAGTGATTTGCTGCTTGTACTCTGCACTATCATTTGTCATGATTTGTTCCCACTTTTTATTTTGTTTCATTCTTCATCTAGAGACTTGCTGTGACGCGGGGATTAGCGTCTTAGCGGTAATACAGAGGAACAAGGTGAAGAGGGACTGCTCCTCTATGTTGTTCAAGGGTTAAGACTCGAGTCTTATCCCCCGTTACATCCAGGGTAATTCAAAGCGCGCGCTTTTGCGCTTTTGAGCGCTGACCTTTTGGCCCCCTCTGCGCTTTAAGCGCAGTTTTTTGCAACCCCTTGTGGGCGCTGCAAGCAATTTTTGCGCTTTTTGCACTACAAAGCGCAGTTTTTTTGTTTTCAAGTGCGCTAAAGCGCTGGCCAATTTGGCCATTTGAAGTAACCTGGTTACATCACCTCGGAGACGTTCGGGTTCGGGTATAGGTTCGGGTCTCTGCGTCAGCATGACGGGGCCGATGAGTATGAGACTGCTCCTGCAGTCTCATACTTTGTCGTCGAGTGGCCTCGATGTGAGGGTCGATATCCGTCACACTTGATCCTGTACGTCTGCATAATCATTTGCCATTATTTATTTTCTCGGGCCAACCCTGATTGGTACCCTCATCATTGTCCAGGTCCATTGGGCCTGGAGAACAGTACCACCCCCACCATCCCACCATTATCTTCACCCCACCTGGTGTATGTGTGGGTGGGTGGGTGGGTGGGTGGGTGGGGGGGGAGGTAGGTAGGTAGGTCGGTAGCTCAGCAAGCACCGCCGTAGATACATACATCCACACATGGCGAATGCTTTTTTTATTCTGAGGTAGCTGGAAAGGGACCCTCCAAAATCTGAAAAATCTGAATCAAAATCTGGTGTACAAGCCGAGAAATTGTTATGGTCTACCCTGATTCGTACCCTCATCATTATCCAGGTCCATTAGACAGAGTCGGGGGAGACAAGAACGGGGCCACAGCTGGCATGTTGGCCCTGAAGTTACCCTGGCCTGAGAAACTGTTCTGCTCAACCCTGATTCGTACCCGCATCATTATCCAGGTCCATTAGATCGAGTAGGGGGAGATGAGAGCGGGGCCACAGCTGGCATGTTGGCCCTGAAGCTGCCCTGGCCCAAGGACCTCTTTGGGCGAGGCCCTACCCAGGAGGACGCACTTGTACTACACGAGCGCTTGCGGGACGGAGTGCACAATGTGGAGGTACCAATCATTTTTGTCGAGGCGGTACTGTGGGTACGCATCAGCGCTCAGATATACAACGAGTTAGACGACTACAAGCGGCTTGGGCACGCAGTGCTGGATGAGTTGAGAGTGATGGTGGATAGTGAGCGAGGCGTAAAACCTTGAGTTTGGTTGTAGCGACCCTATTCTGTATCCTACCTAGAGTTTGGTTGTAGCGACCCTATTCTGTATCCTACCTAGAGTTTGGTTGTAGCGACCCTATTCTGTATCCTACCTAGAGTTTGGTTGTAGCAACCCTATTCTGTATCCTACCTTTAGATGCAGGATTAATTACTCGGTTAAAACGGGTGGACAGGGTTCGGTTACAACGTAAACCAGATTTGACAGGAATCGGGGGCGATTACGGTGGCAAATCGGGGACGAATCAGGGGGAAGTCGGTTAAAGTTAAACGACTTCGCTTACCATTCTGTTAAACCTGCATCGGACGGTAGGGGTAGCGATGCTAGTCTGTAGTATGTAGTGGCAAAAAAAATTGAAAATTAAAATTGAAAATTAGAACATCCAAGTAAGTCACACTGCCGGGGACAGCTGACCCTACTAAGGACGTGGTTTTATCGACACCGGTTCGTAAGCTCACCTTGCTCGAGGTTGGCAACGAGATGTAGCGGCATTACCTAGTGCATCATCATGTGAGGCATCCTTGCATTCTACAATCCATCCATCCATCAACCCGTCCAGCCATCCCTACCTCCTTCCATTAACCCCCCCCCCACACACACACACCTACACCCCCACCCCACACACACATACACCCCCACCCCCCCCACACACACACACCTACACCCCCACCCCCCACACACATACACCCCCCACAAACACACATCATGCCATAGTCTGTTAATTCAACTAATAAACAAACATCAAAGAATGTAGAAGATATCAGATGTCCAAATGCTAGTCTGTAGTCTGCAGTGGCGTTAGTATGTAGCGACGCTAGTCCATACCTAGTGCTCTTATATTGCTGGCTGCTCATTTGGCGGTAGGGGTACTGCCAAATCGCTGCAAGGTTGGCGTGTCAGCCCACATGTGGTTCCGAGCCAAAACCGGGTCCACAGTCAATGCTATAGTCGGCCATAGGTGGAGTATTTATAACCTATCACCCAGACTTGAAATGGCGTTATTATTATTAGTAGGGGGTAGACCCATTACGACAGTCAATGCTAGTGCACTGACCACTGCAATACACTAATACAGTGCAGTACACATCCAAGATAAAGCCGGCAGAGCGGTTCAAAAGATAGCCTCGTAAGATTACTTCAGCATAATTGATGGATGCTCCAAGGACGATGTAAAAAATCATCAGTTTATGCCCAGTTATGTCAGTTTAATATGCCCAGGCCAAATAATCCAATATATTTTTTATTCTCATGCACAGGGTACCGGTAGTATTTATGCCCAGCCCCAGGGATCTGTATCTGAGTATGGGAAATTGAGTGTGGTTTAAAATGGAACCGCCAAGGCCAAAAATGTGTTTTACAATGTAACCGCGTAAATGTGGTCTTGCACTGTCTGCAAGTAAATGTGGTGACAAACTGACCACATATATTTAATTGCATCCATCCACACATCCGAAGTTGGCACTATCTATCCACGTCGATGGGTCCGTTGCATCGCAGAACTCATCGTTTTGAAGGTCCGTTGACCAGAAGGAAGGGTCCACTTGCAACTGTACTTTCATTGGAGCTGAAAAGGCTGTAAAAACACCGATGCTAGTGTGCATCCATTGCCAATCTTTATCTTTTTTTAGTTGTGAAAGGAATTCCACCCCAGGAGATGGGTCTCCAGAAACAAAGCAACAACATCTTGGATTGAGTTCGAATGGCGTTGCCACTCCTACAAAAGAGTAGAAAACAGTATGTATGTTGTTACAGTCCAAGGGGAAGACCAAATAGGCTTAAGGGACTTGCCCAACCATGACATGAGGGGCTAAAACAAAAGAGCACTGATGTGATGAAAACCAAACAATCGTTTTTTTACCAACGGGGGCTCTGAGTTCGTGATGCAGTGCAACTTCAATTCAATGACAGTATAGCAGGATAGCCTGTTGCTGTTATTGTCCGGCTTTCATACCGTCTCTAGAGTGACATAGAGCACGTGCCTTCTGCAGTGCCGTTGGCCAGCTATGGCCACGTGCCGTGCACGCAGTACCGTATGAGGTACTGTCGAATCCTTTCATCACTCGGCGTCTATGCCGTCTGTCTATGTTGTCATTAATCCCATCGCTACGCCTTCTCCATACTCCGAATGTAACAGTTGCTAGCCTATATCTCTCATATATGTACCTAATCTTCACTAGTATGCCAACACAATCAGTGAAGTGGGCAAACCTCGGAAACCTTCCTGATGAGGTTTAATTTCCCCCTGGGGCTCGCATGTCACAACTGGTAGTTAAGCATGGTTGCGAGCAATATCTATAATTGTATGTGCGGTAGTCTGGATCGGTGCAAGACTGTATGGATCCTGATTCCTTTCAGCATCCCTACCCTCCACAACAGCAGATGAAAACCACACTAGCAGCTTGGGGTATGCTGACGACACTGCCGTCCTAACCGGCAGCTCAGAGGACCTTCGCATCCAATGTGGTAAAGTTCAAACTTTTAGTATCTGGTCGGGCATTCCTCTTAACGCCACTAAATGTGTGGTTAGTGGCATACTCCACAAATCACACCCCTCACAACCTACTCACAACAACACTCTCAAACAAAGGCTAGACAAAATTCCTTTAGGTAATTCCTATGCTACCTACCAGCCGCCAGACCAAGCCTATAAATACCTGGGGGTTCACATCTCACTTACCTTAAATTGGAAAACTCAACTTCACTCTACTATTGAAACCATCCACAATAAAGGCTTGAGTATCCTCACTAAAGCTAAAAATAGGGCAACCCCCACCCAATGTCTACGAATAATCTCACAATGTGTCAGAGCAGCTATTAAATACCCCATGATAGTAGCTCCCTTCTCACTAACCGACATTCATGTCATTGACAGAGCAGTATTAAAAAACAGTTAAAACTCTGCTGCTCCCTTCCTAGATCCTTTCCGACAAGAGCACTCCACCTCCCCAAAACAGAGGCAGGACTAGGGGTGCCCTCTCTACTCACTGAATATACTCAGATTACTCACCCAGTCCATGAACGACCAAGGTCACCTGGGAATTCTCACCAGGGCTCTTCTTGACAAATCAACCTCCACCATGACCACTCTAGATCCTCTCTCTCTCTCCCGCAAGCAGCTTAAAAATATGTCCCTAGCCCGCCAGCAGGAAATTATTAAAAAATCTGACATAACAATTTCTTGGAATGACACAGAACTTCTTGACAAACTTAACATACACTCTCTCCCTCTTCCACCACAGGCAATCCCTGTCTCACTCATGACTCCTTTCCACGACCTGGACATCTACTCATACCACGACCTGGTCACCCCCATGGGAACTCATCTTATCAGTACTACAGACCTCTCTCTTATTACTTTACACAAAAATTACTAAACACCACAAAACGATCCCTGAACCGCCTCACTGCACACCTCTCCTCCCTCCCAACCGTCATTCCTCCAACTCACTCTGACCCACTCCCCCTCTCCCACAGGCAACTTGCGCCTGGCTACGCAATTTCGCAGAACACGACAGACAACGTTAAATTTCCTGCTCCTATCGAATCCTCCACCCCACTCACCCAGTGCTACCAACCTCACGCCACCGTTACTGATGCAGACTACGAGGCGGACCCCACTGGGGACCTGGAAGGAAACCAATGGTGGGCGTGGCCCACGCAGATCGCAGGCAGTCACGCGCACCAAGCATGGGGCTGCCCCAACAGTGACGCCACCTGGTCAGCACGCCACTACTTGTGCAAATCTTGGATCCGACACTCCTCCTCCTCCAAATTCTACCGGGCATATAAAATAACCTCCACCTCGCACCCTGACAGGATCCGCGAGGCCATGACATTCCCCGACAGCAGCGCACCTGCACCACCGGCGCGCCTGCTTCA
The DNA here is from genome assembly GCA_022414725.1 of Microglena sp. YARC. NCBI lineage: Eukaryota > Viridiplantae > Chlorophyta > Chlorophyceae > Chlamydomonadales > Chlamydomonadaceae > Microglena > Microglena sp. YARC. The sequence continues at coordinate 19,808 of JAJSRW010000330.1, forward strand.
CCTTACTTACGGATCTCAGTACAGAGCCCTGCACATTACGAGCTGGCGGGGCAAGCGCTCTTACAGCGACGACAAACTTGCCACCACCACCGTTGTCCACGTCCAATGGGCCCCAACCATCATGCACAACGACCATATCAACTCCTACACACGCATGGGATACAGCATCCACCACTGCACACCCTCTTACCTCCACTACCTCCACCATACATTGGAAACCTCAATCTCACCATGCGGCTCACCTTGTTGAACTGGTGGGACAACCAGCATATGACCAATTAACCCACACTTTTAAAACCACTCCTCCGATAACCACACACCTCAATCCCAGGAAGGACATCCACCTCACTAACCTCCAGCAACAAGACCAATGGGCTATCTCCCCAGGATTTAATGCTGACAATCATAATCTGGTTCACAAACTTTTGCACATTGACACACACGACAGGCACCCAGACTGGGACATTCAACCAACCTCAGCCTACATTATACAAACAGGCATCCTAACTACTTTGGATGACCAATCCACACACACACATACCAACGCTTAATATCTTTATAACCCCACAGGTCACTGTCTTGGGCACATTCCCAACGACAGGCTCACCTCTCTTAAACAAAACTATGACCACTTTAAAAATCACCACCCTACCAAATGGAACCAACTGACCCAAGGAGGAACATACCACACTGACTTAGCTGCCCTCTTCACCAGATACAGAGCTGCTCCTGCTGCCACTAACATTCTGTCTCCCTTCCTCTACCAATCAGCAGCTGCTCTGGGCATTACTCACCATCGTACCTCCAATCCTCTTAGCTACGACCAAAGCCTCACCAGCTTCTCTTCTACCAGCCCTGCTGACCAGCTCTTTGGCTCCAACCAAGACCCCTTTCTTACCATCTGGACTGGGGGCTCACTGGTGGACATTCCCAACTCCACCACACAAGCACACCAAGCTCTAAGGTGGGCTCTAGCCAGTGCTGACCATGCTGAAAATACTCTCAGCCCTACCTGCACCCTGATGCTCCTCCCTGATGACCTTGCTGACCCTTCCAAAACTCTCCTCCATCACTCCTGGATTCACTACATTGACTCTAGACCACAGTCTGAATTTTATACTACCTCTGAAATTTGGCTTGGCAGCAAATCTCACACCCCACCCTCCACTCAAAAATTACACCTCATTCTTATATGTAACCCTCACAGCTAAGAGACTTAATTACCTAAACTCCCAGATTTTATTGACCAATGGACATACTACATGCAAAGCCTCTCCTCATCCTGGGAGCCCTCTACTATCACACCACCTCCCACACTTACTTTCACTGACATTGTCATCACCTACCCTCGGAAACTTAAATCTCTTGCCAAAAAATCCCTGGCAACCTCCACTCCACCAACACCCTCCTCCCTCTCCTCTTACCATCACCCACCCTTGTTTTTACCTTGCTACCCCCTCCTCTGGCCTCCAGGTCTACACAGATGGTAGCCTAATAAAAGGTAAACCAGGTCACCCTAGCAAAATAGGTGCTGCAGTATATGTCCCGGCTGCAGGACAAAGCTACACCATCAACCCTGGGGAATAGGGGCCACCAAAACTAACAACCGGGCAGAACTGGTAGCCATCCACCAAGCCCTTCTCAACATTGATTATGACAAATCTCTTACCCTTCATACAGACAGCCTCTGCTCTCTTCAACTTATAAAAAAAATGATTCATGACCCCACCACAACAACCCCGTTCCATTCATACTGAATTACTGCAATCAATTCAAAAACACCTCATTCAACGCATCCTGCATGGCTCACACACCACCCTTTGTAAAGTCCGTTCCCACACAGGTATCCTTGGAAATGACAGAGCAGACACTCTGGCACGCAAGGCAGCTGAGCACCCTACCTCAACTAATTTTACTGATAACACTGGGGAAATCCCCCGCCACAATGTTTACTGGCCTACAGTTCAACCTCCTCGTACACCCATGGGAGATATTCCCCCAAGAATTTTAGCACCTAACCTTACACAAGGTATCACCTCTAACCTACCCACTAGCTGCCTCCTTGGTCAACACCCTCTTAAAGGGATTTATGCAACCACCTGGGCTGATAACACCCCCCACCAACTTCCTCAAGCAAGTAACAAATTTTGGACCTCAAACCCTTATCCAGCATAAAACTAAATTCCACATCCTTAAAGCCCGCTGGGGTAGACTGTGGAACCGTAAACTTGCATTCCGCTGGAAACTTCCTTATATTACCAGCACTCACCCACCCACGAACTCCCTATGCCCCATCTGCCACACCTGTGAGGACGGAGCGGGCCACATCCTGGCGGGCTGCACACACCGGACTTTCAAGGGGCTCTACATCAAGAGACATGACGCCGCCAGTGCGACTCATCCACAAGGCCATTTGCACAGGAGCCCTGGGATCTCGCAGAATGATCATGGACGCTGGCAAGGAAGAGGACCTCCCCAGGGGGGTCCTGGGCAAACGTCTCCCTGACTGGCTACGCCCCTCCACTATTACTGTAGCGGATTGGAAGAGGATGAGACCTAATCTTGCCGTCCTACCTGACATAGACTCTCCTACCTGTATGTCTGATAAAGAACTCTGGGTTCTTGAGCTTGGATACTGCTCTGATACTAACCATGCTACTAAGTTTATTACTAAACATGCCCAGCATGTTGAATTAGTAAATGGCCTTGGATCGGCTGGATACCTTGTTCACTATGAAGTTATTACCGTTGGTACAACTGGTACTATTCCTACCTCTTTTTTGACTTCTATGACCACTCTTGGACTTCAGAGATCCTGTGCCCTCAAACTGGCGGACACAGTCCATTCTCACACCATTACTAGTTTCCAGAGTATTTTACAGTGCAGACGCTTTATGGAAGCACACCCCGGGTCGATACCCGGGGACTAGCACACAGACCGTCCCCCCTCTCAGGTTTTGTCTTACCAGCTGTATTGTGCGGTGCTTCCCAACCGGGGTGAAAAACCCCCGTATTAAGCTGCACTGGCATGATGTGGCTACGGTGCCTGCCGGTCAGGCATCGGTGGTAATTCTTTTTACTGAGATGGTCCTACGGTGACTATAGCTAGCTCCGGCTTACGCTATGGTGTCCTCAACTTCACGTCCAGTGAGTAACGGTTCTACACGGATGTAACAATTTCAATTTCAATTTCAATTTCCTGATTCCTTTGAATGATGGAAATAATCCATACGATTTATTTAAAAAAAAATGCGGTAATAATCGCGCAATTAAATTATCATCCCAAATGAGATGATGCTTTAATTATCTTGTATAATTGAATGATCGCTGCAGCACGAACTCTGGGCCTCCGTCGGTTGTACCATTGTTTGGGGTTCAGTTCATCAGTGTTTTTTCTTTTTAAGCTCTTCCTGTCAAGGTTGGGCAAGTCCCTTCAGCCTATTTGGATTACCCCTGGAGTGTAAGATACATACACAAGTAGCAAGGGATGTCATACGTCGGGAAGTGCCACGGTACAATTTTGGACATTGCCTGCAAAGTGTTACAAGCAGTCGTGTTACTAGTATATATGCCGATATTCCTCGTGACCAGAGAGTATATCAACTAGGAAAACTTGTACCATTGAGTAAGAGGACCGATCCAATTAGTATACAGCAGTCGAACTTATTCAGGCCCCTCGTCGGTAGAACGATTGTTTGGGGTTCAGTTCAGCAGTGTTTTTTCTTTCTAAGCCCTTCCTACACGGTTGGGTAAGTCCCTTAAGCCTATTTGGCCTACCCCTCGACTGCAACATGCATACAGACAGTCGTAAGACATGCTAGCCTGACTCCCCTTTGGTGGAGTGACATCTGGCGGGTGTGTCAGGCACATGTTAGCTAGTATAGGAGTAGTGGCACTACCGATACTGTACTGCCTCAAAGTACTTAGGACAGAAGCATTCTGTCCGTCTCACTTTGTTTGTCTACGATGTATCTGAGAGAAGATTCGTTATATTAACTCAGCAAATCATTGCCGAGACAGGACAGCAGTACAGCTTGCCGAGCAGCAAATTTTTTAACAGGAAGCAATTGTATTACACGGTGGCTCTGTGTATTTGTGTAATATTCCTCCTTATCCCTGCTAAGTCCTCTTAGTACCAATCCGGTGTCAAATATACAGGCGGAAATCTCGTTTCGACGACTGACTCGATGGTAGGGCACGCCGAAACAAGAAGGTGCGGGGTTCGCAGGGTGCGCTTTAGTGTTCGCAGTCGCTGTCAACCGCCATAGTAGCTTTGTCCAGATAGAGTAGCAGGACTAGCAGCCCGTTCTCTTCCGTCTTAAGACGAGGCTCCCTTAATACCACGGCCAATCCTTTTTTCTAGACGGAAATGAGCGGACCATCCCATCAGGGTTTTGCAAGGGCTCTTCATCTACGTATCATGATCCAAATGCTACGTTTCATGTTCAAATCTGCATCTCGTCAGCCCAAATCTATGTCGCATAAGCCTAAACCTACATAATATCTATATTTCTTCCAGTGCCCCTAAGGCACAAATCGTCCATGTATAATCATGTTGTTTTCCAAGTTCGCCTACATGGGGACATTGGATCCTCCTTTCCATCCCTTGTAGGAGTTAAACAAGGAGACCCCCTATCCCCACTCCTATTCGGTCTGTTCATTGATAGAATTGAATCGTTCCTCCAATCCAAGCTCCCAAATGTAGGGGCTGAGCTTAGGGGAAAGATTCTGCAACTGTTACTTTATGCTGATGACCTAGCTATAATGGCAGAATCCCCGGCAGATATGCAAGCGATGCTTGACTGCCTGAGAGATTTCTGCGAGGCTACTAAGATGGCTGTGAATATAAAGAAAACTGAGATTGTCGTTTTCAACAAGCAATTCTGTGATGAGGCCCGCATGGATCCTGATTACAAATTTGTCTATGATGGAGCACAACTTTCTACAAAGTTATCTTTTATCTACTTGGGATCCCTCTTTGTGGATGGTGACTCAAGCAATCGTGCAAAAGCTGCTTTTTCTAGGATGCTCACTAAGGCCCAAAAGGCACACCACATGCTCCGTAGGCGATGCCATACTATGGAGATATACAATATTGATATTCTCACCCACCTGTTTGATTCTCTTGTACAACCTATCCTGAATTTTGGCTGTGAGGTGTGGGCTCCTTCTATTCTGAACAACACGCTTATCTCAAATGACCATGCTTGTGAGAAATGGCATAGAGGTATACTTAAACAAATGTTGGGTGTTTGCCAATCTACTACATCTAATATTATCATGGAAGAGCTGGGTAGAACCCCGTTGTTTTTTGCTTGGCTTAAACAAGCTTTGCGCTTCTGGAACAAGACCATTCATAAAGAACCTGAGGATCTCATTAGAATGGCTCTTGAGGAATCTTTTTGACTCCAACACTGGCTGGGTTCATGACTTGCGTTGTGCTCTCCACAAGCTAGGATCCAGTAAAAACATCAACATTTTGGAAGCTGTCGATGTCGAAGGTATTATGTCTGAAGTTTTTGAGTCATGGAGGTTTAAGTACCCAAGTGACACAAATGCAGTTAGAGACATCCCTGATGAGAGAAGGGTTGGCTTTAAACGCCTCCGATACCAAAAATGGTTCGCAGCCAACAGTAATGATGAGAATGGCTTGATTCCCTTTACATCCGCCTTACATAAGCAGGATCAGATTCGTTCCATAGCACAGTTTAGAATGGGTTCCCATTGGCTGAACACAGAAAGAATGAGGGTGGTGGATAGAGCACACATCCCTCGCTCAATGAGACACTGTCAAATGTGTGGGTTCCAAAAACCTGAGGATGAAATGCATATATTTGAGTGCCCTTTTTTTATAATGATATTCGCCTCCGCTACCAGAAGCTGTTTACAGATATTTATAGGCATGTCCAGGAGGATACCGACTTAACCGTATGGAATGTGGAATTCTGCGATTCCACATTCAGAACCTTTATGAATGGAAATGGCACTAAGTCTTTTTGGAGCAACCTAGCCGACTATCTTTCTACTTGTAGAAGAGCAAGACAGGAAGCCCTGGACTGCTTAGTGGCACCGTAATTTATCATCCCTTTTTTTCTTCTTGTGACTTCTCAGTTGTTAGCTTCTTACCTCCGCCACTGTAAGTGGTTGAGATCTGGGTCCGGCTCTAAGGGGTTTAATACCTACGCCACCAAAACGGTGGTTGGGAGTTTGGTTTGTTTGTCCTCGACACACCCCTGATGTAATGGGGTTTTTTGCTTTGTGGGTGCTTTTTCTTTTTGTTTAAAGCACAGAGTCTCATACACCCTCGCGGTGTCAAGTAGACTTTAACATGTAATGTAATGTAATGTAATGTAATGTAATGTAATGTAAATCGCCAAGTAATCCTAACAAAATCCTCACCAAGTCACCAAAGGTTTGGAGGAAGAGAAGTGGGCTTTCTCTTGCCAAAAACAAATCCCTGGACAGCCCCGGACCCGGATTTCTAGAAGTGGGTATTAAGGGCGCCTGGAGGCGCGTCCCGAATGATATGATTCAAATACTTAATTCAATGTATTTAAATTAATTTAATTTAATTGTATTTAATGTTGTGTTATTTTAATTCGATTTATTCCGTTCCATTTAATTTAATTAACGTGAATGTCCCCGGACCCGGATTTCTAGAAGTGGGTACCAGAACCAACCATTCAACCAGGACGGTATATGGTCGCCCCCGGGTCGTCGCCCAGGTATGCGGTCCTCGTCCAGGGGCCCCTGGTCCTCGTCGGTCCTCTTCGGTCCTCGTCGGTCCTTGTCCAAGAAAAATCCAAGCCCCCCGCTCACCCCCGCCCGACGCTGACGACCGGGCTATGACAGGGACGTGGAGCTTTCAACCAAAGGTTTGAATCCGGTGGTTTGAATCCGACTGAAGCAGGGGATTGAAGCGACGCCACTCGGCCTTGCTCGCGATCCACCTCGGTAGTTGCTTCGAAGGCGCCAATCCTGCAATTCGCCAGTAGAACTCGACCTTCAGAAGGATTCCCTTCCTTCCTGCCTTCGTTCCGTACTTCCTCCACTTTTGCGTTACCCGGACCCCCAGTGGCCATGAGCACCTCAGTGCATGGGTGCATGGTGCTTAGCCCCATCAGCCACACTTCCTATCCTCGTTTTGTATTTCTTTCTTTCTTTCTGTGAGCCAGCAGCAGCAGCAGAAGCAGCAGCAGCAGTTGTAGCAGTAGCAGTTGCAGCACCACCAGCACCACTAGCACCACTAGCACCAGCAAAAGGACTGATAGCAGCAGCAACATCATCATTGGCAGCACCACCACCACCAGGACCACCACCATTACCGCCACCAGCAGTAGCAGCAACACCATCACCAGCAGCAGCAGTAGCAACGCCACCACCAGCAGCACACAACACAACACGTCGCATGTGTGCCACGGAATGTCTAGCCCTATAACAACTCATCATGTCGGAACACCACTGGCACTCCAGTCTTAGACCAGGTCCCCTGGGCGTACTGCTGGCGTCCTCTGCCTGCAGTACGGACCCCTCCCCCACACTGCCTCCCAGTGTGAGTGTGAGTACCAGTGTGGTATGAGTGACCCTCAGGAGGTGGATCTCCTGCAAAGAAATGCCGCCATAGAGGAGGCAGGCCAGGATGAGGACGTTACCAATCAGAAGCAGGTATGGTGCAGTACGGTGCAGTACAGTGCAGTACGGTGCAGTATGGTGCAGTGTGGCCATGGGGTTATGTTGAATTGTTGGTGCAGTATGGTGCAGTACGCTGCAGTACGCTGCAGTATGGTGCAGTGTGGCCATGGGGTTATGTTGCATTGTTAGTGCAGTGCGGTGCATTATGGTTCAGTACGGTTCAGTACGGTGCAGTGTGGCCATGGGGTTATGTTGCATTATTGGTGCAGTACTGTGCAGTACGGTGCAGTGTGGCCAGGGGGTTATGTTGCATTATTGGTGCAGTACGGTGCAGTGTGGCCATGGGGTTATGTTGCATTATTGGTGCAGTACGGTTCAGTACGGTGCAGTGTGGCCATGGGGTTATGTTGCATTATTGGTGCAGTACAGTGCAGTACGGTGCAGTGTGGCCAGGGGGTTATGTTGCATTATTGGTGCAGTACGGTGCAGTGTGGCCATGGGGTTATGTTGCATTATTGGTGCAGTACGGTTCAGTACGGTGCAGTGTGGCCATGGGGTTATGTTGCATTATTGGTGCAGTACAGTGCAGTACGGTGCAGTGTGGCCAGGGGGTTATGTTGCATTATTGGTGCAGTACGGTGCAGTGTGGCCATGGGGTTATGTTGCATTATTGGTGCAGTACGGTTCAGTACGGTGCAGTGTGGCCATGGGGTTATGTTGCATTATTGGTGCAGTACAGTGCAGTACGGTGCAGTGTGGCCAGGGGGTTATGTTGCATTATTGGTACAGTACGGTGCAGTGTGGCCATGGGGTTATGTTGCATTATTGGTGCAGTACGGTTCAGTACGGTGCAGTGTGGCCATGGGGTTATGTTGCATTATTGGTGCAGTACAGTGCAGTACGGTGCAGTGTGGCCAGGGGGTTATGTTGCATTATTGGTGCAGTACGGTGCAGTGTGGCCATGGGGTTATGTTGCATTATTGGTGCAGTACGGTTCAGTACGGTGCAGTGTGGCCATGGGGTTATGTTGCATTATTGGTGCAGTACGGTGCAGTACGGTGCAGTGTGGCAATGGGGTTATGTTGCATTATTGAATCTCAACAAGTTTTGTAAGCCATATACATATAACACAACAACAACAACAGAGCGACATATCTTGTAATGTCGTAATAATAAATTACAATTCATAAGTTAAACTGATTATGAAAAATGCATAACAATTTGTAAATTACAACCTGAATTACAATTATAAAGAAGTGACATCTTGTTAGGATGTAATTATAATTAAAATTCATAAATTACAATTATGAAAAAGCATTAAAATTCATAAATTACAATTATGAAATAGCATTAAAATTTACAAATTTCAATCATGAAAAGCATTAAAATTCATAAATTACAATTATGAAAAAGCATTAAAATTCATAAATTACAATTATGTTGTGTTAACAAATTACAATAAACACAACCATGCCTTTAAAAGACTCTCTTGATTATAAAAAATTTCTTGCATAACTTAGCCAGCAAAGGCAAAGGCAAGAACGATACTGAATCTTATTCATGGACAAGCTTTTTCTTAATATTTATCAATACTACTGTACTGACAGCAAAATTTAACATTTTTAAAATTTGACGGTTTTAGTAGGCGGCGACGCGAATTTAGCACTACCCAGTACAGACAACTCAGCGAAATGGTTTCGCCTACCCTAGCGCACAGTGTGCCCCTGTTTTGATCCCGCAGTACCCTGTTTTGACCCCTTTGCGTTGCCCCCGAAGAAAAACGTCAAATTATAAAAACGTTGATTTTTGCTGTCAGTACGGTTTAAAATAGATCTTATAATATTAAGAAGTGTCTACTGCTAATATATATTATAATATTAATACATCATATTTATCACCAAATGAGTCAATGCATGCCAGGATAGGGACATTAGCACACAGAGGCAGCTACTGTGCAGTGAGTAGGTAATGTTGCATTATTCACAGCCAACCACCAACCTTGAGTGGGTGGTTGTGTGGTAGAAGCATGGAAACAAATGATGGTTGGTTGGTTGGTTGGTTGGTTGGTTGGTTGGTTGGTTGGTTGGTTGGTTGGTTGGTTGGTTGGTTGGTTGGTTGGTTGGTTGGTTGATTAGTTGGTTGGTTGGTTGTGTGGTAGAAGCATGGAAACAAATGATGCTATGGTTGGTTGGTTGGTTGGTTGGTAGGTTGGTCGGTTGGTTGGTTGGTTGGTTTGTCGTGTGGTAGGAGCATGGAACTATATGATGCTTAAAATAATATATTGGTGCTTTACCGGTATATACCATAGTGACAAAAAACTTTAACGTTTCTAAAATGTGACGGTCGTTTTGAGTATGTTGATTAGAATTTGACGTTTTAAATTTATCGTTTTTGCCCAGAGGAATACAGTTTGGTGTTGCACATTTGACGGTTTTAAGTTTTATAAAATCCATTAACCATATTGAATGTTTTATACTTTTTTCTACTTGAGCATGTTACACTTGTTTATGGCCGGTTCTAAGTACCACAATCCAGCCTTGTGATAGCAATGTGTACTAGTGCTCAGGAGTGTGGTGTATGTAGTAGTGTTCATACTGTTCATGTTGTATTTACTCAGTCTGCTCAAGGTGAGCAGCCTGGAAGCTGATCCCGTACATAATTGGTTGGTTGGTAGGTTGGTCGGTTGGTTGGTTGGTCGGTTGGTTGGTTGGTCGTGTGATAGCTCAAGGTGAGCAGCCTGGAAGCTGATCCCGTACATAGATTGGTTGGTTGGTTGGTTGGTAGGTTGGTCGGTCGGTTGGTTGGTTGGTTGGTTGGTTGGTTGGTTGGTTGGTTGGTTGTGTGGCAGCTCAAGGTGAGCAGCCTGGAAGCTGATCCTGTACATAATAATATATATGTGCTGTACATACATGTATATGTGATGCTCATAATAATAAATTGGTGCTGTACATGTATGTACATGTGTATGTATGTGTATGTGTATGTGTATGTGTATGTGTATGTGTATGTGTATGTGTATGTGTATGTGTATGTGTATGTGTATGTGTATGTGTATGTGTATGTGTATGTGTATTATGTGTTTGTGTTTGTGTATGTGTATGTGTATGTGTATGTGTATGTGTATGTGTATGTGTATGTGTATGTGTATGTGTATGTGTATGTGTATGTGTATGTGTATGTGTTATGTGTATGTGTATGTGTATGTGTATGTGTATGTGTATGTGTATGTGTATGTGTATGTGTATGTGTATGTGTATGTGTATGTGTATGTGTATGTGTATGTGTATGTGTATGTGTATGTGTATGTGTATGTGTATTTGTATGTGTATGTGTATGTGTATGTGTATGTGTATGTGTATGTGTATGTGTATGTGTATGTGTATGTGTATGTGTATGTGTATGTGTATGTGTATGTGTATGTGTACGTGTACGTGTATGTGTACGTGTACGTGTATGTGTACGTGTACGTGTACGGTACGTGTTACGTGTTACGTGTATGTGTACGTGTACGTGTACGTGTACGTGTACGTGTACGTGTACGTGTACGTGTACGTGTACGTGTATGTGTATGTGTATGTGTATGTGTATGTGTATGCGTATGTGTATGTATATGTATATGTATATGTATATGTGTATGTATGTGTGTATGTGATGCCCATAATAACATATTGGTGCTGTACGTTTATGTATATGTGTATGTGATGCTCATTATAATATATCGGTGCTAAACATATTTGTATATGTGATGCTCATAATAATACAAAATCAATATGCTCATAACATCAACACAGAAGGTAGTTGTGAACACATCCATTCACAACCTAAAAATGTTGTTTTGTCTCTAACTAACAGATGGACACTTTTCTCTAGTTAATTCCGTCTTCAAAACATATTTTTGGCGGAGCCCCCTCTTCAAGTCTTCTAACTCGCTTCGGTCAGCTCCATCGTTGCCACCTTTCATTCCGTTGCCGACACACTTTGCCAATTTTCCATCATTTCATATACATCGCTTGCGACGCTGCATATGACTTGTTCTCTAGTTAATCCACTACAAAACATATTTTTGGTTCATTCAGGTAACACACAAAATAAAGTTGTGCACACATCCATCACTCATCCCCTCATCGGGATTCGGGATTGGGGATTGGGGATGCAGATAGATTGGGGATTGGGGATGCTCCACATGCTGATCTTCTCATCCATCACTCATCCCCTCAGGTGTGGTACAGTGAGGCCATGGGCTACTTGCTTAAACAGGACCACTGGTGGTGCCAGCATGGCACTGTGACCTCAGGCCTGTGCGAAACCCTAGGGTATTACAACTTTGCCAATGGTGGCCAGGACAGCCCTCGGTCCCTCCTCAGACTGTGGGAGGGCATGTGCAAGCAGCTGTCTGTGTGTACTGCCTGCATATGCAAGTACAGGCAGTACCAGGATGAGGTGCTGTACGAGAAGTACGAGGAGCCTGACGCCGATGTCATAAGAGCAGTGTTTCAGCGCTTGGACGCACAGGTTGGTCTGATGATGCCTTTTTAGGCTCAGGTTGGTCTGATGATGCCTTTTTAGGCACAGGTTGGGCTGATGATACCTTTTTAGGCTCAGGTTGGTCTGATGATGCCTTTTTTGGCACAGGTTGGTCTGGTGATGCCTTTTTAGGCACAGGTTGGTCTGATGAAGCCTTCGTAGGTACAGGTTGGTCTGATGATGCCTTTTTAGGCACAGGTTGGTCTGATGAAGCCTTCGTAGGTACAGGTTGGTCTGATGATGCCTCTTTAGGCACAGGTTGGTCTGATGAAGCCTTCGTAGGTACAGGTTGGTCTGATGATGCCTTTTTAGGATGATATCATCATATCATATATAATATGATATCATACGATGCCGGCAGTCTGACTAGGCTAAGGTTACCATTTATATACAATATCATATGATGCAATTTGGCCAACCATCAGCCATCAGCCACCAACCACCAACCACCGATTCCCGCCCATTCAATGCTGCAGATCTGTTGCACCTGGGCCAACCATCAGCCATCAGCCACCAACCACCAACCACCAACCACCGATTCCCGCCCATTCAATGCTGCAGATCTGTTGCACCGGGGCTAACCACCAATCACCAACCACCAACCACCAATTCCCGCCCAATCATTGCTGCAGATCTGGTGCACTGGAGCCAACCACCAACCGCCAACCACCAACCACCAACCACCAACCACCAATTCCCGCCCATTCATTGCTGCAGATCTGGTGCAGCGGAGCCAACCACCAATCACCAACCACCAATACCAACCGCCAACCGCCACTGCCCGCCAATGCTCCGCTGCATACCTTTTGAGCGAAATCAAGAGCTATGCCAAGTCTCTAAAAATAAATTGTCACCCATTCCTTGCTGCAGCTCTGATGATCAAAAGCGAGAGTTATGCTAACAACAAAAATCAATAATGTACTGACCATTTCATGCTTCAGATCTGATGATCAAAAGCGAGAGTTGTGCTAACAACAAAAAATCAATAACGTACTGACCATTTCATGCTTCAGATCTGGTGATCAAGAGAGAAATCTATGCCAACTTTATTAAAATAAATAGCGTACCGCCCATTCCATGCTGCAGATTTGTTGATAAGAAACGAGAGCTGTGCCAACTTCATCAAAATATATTGCGTACCGCCCAGTCCTTGCTGCAGATATTTTGATCAAAAGCGAGAGCTATGCCAACTTCATTAAAATAAATAATGTACCGCCCATTCCTTGCTGCAGATCTTTTGATCAAAAGCGAGAGCTATGCCAACTTCATTCAAATAAATAACGTACCGCCCATTCCTTGCTGCAGATCTTTTGATCAAAAGCGAGAGCTATGCCAACTTCATTAAAATATATAACGTACTGCCCATTCCTTGCTGCAGATCTTTTGATCAAAAGCGAGAGCTATGCTAACTTTCTAAAAATTAATAACGAACGACCCATTTCATGCCGCAGATCTAGTAAGCAAGAGCTATGCCAACTGCATACAATAAGTTTTCACCCATTCCATGCTGCAGATCTGGTGATCAAAAACGAGAGCTATCTTATCTTTATTAAAATCAATAATAATGTATCGCCCATTCTATGCTGCTGATATTTTGATCAAACTCGAGGGCTGTGCCAACTTTCTAAAAAACAAATGTACCGCCCATTCCATGCTACAAATCTGGTGATCAAAAAACAAATGTACCGCCCATTCCATACTACAAATCTGGTGAGCAAGAGCTCTGTCAACTTTTTAAAATAAATTGTCGCCCATTCCTTGTTGCAGCTCTGTTGAGCAAAAGCAAGATCTATGCAAACTTTACCAAAATATGTAATAATGTATCGCCCATTCCATGCTGCAGATCTAGTGATCAAAAACGAGAGCTATGCTAACTGTATTAAAATACAGAATGTATTGCCCATTACCCTAAACCCTAATCCCTTAACCCTAAAACCTAAACTCTAAACCTATGCTGCAGATCTGGTGTACAAAAAACCAACTTGCCTGTTGGTCTGATGATGCCTTTTTTGGCGAAACATGTTACCTATGTAAATTCGCTTCTCTTTCCTCCCTTTAATGTCCACGTTTTGCGGTCGTGAATTTCGCCTGACAAGTCCGACCTCCCCCATCTCTCCACTCCCCCCCCCCCCCCCCCCCCCCACACACACACACCCTACCACCACCCACCCAACCGCACAAAGACACACACACTCCCCTACCACCACCCACCCACCCACCCCCACCACACACACCCTACCACACCCATCCACCCGCACACAGACACACACACTCCCATCCACTCCCCCACCGCCACCCACCCCTACTACCAGGAAACACCCACCCATCTACACCAACCGATCACCCACCCACCCCACACCTGCTGGTGTTCATCCCAGGTGCAACAGAGGCTCACACAATGGCTCGAAGGCAGCTCCAGCACTTGCCAAGTCCCCCCCCCCCCCCCCCACACACACACACACACACTCACACTCACCCACACCACACCCACACCACACCACAGCACCCCACCCACGCACACCCTGCCCCATCACAGAGGCTCACACAATGGCTCGAAGAGGCAGCTCCAGCACTTGCCAAGTCCCCCCACGCACCCACCCACCCCACCCCCACCACTGGACACCCCACACTCTCACACACCCCACACTCTCACACAACCCACCCCACACCCACACACACACCGACACACACACCTTTAAAAACTCGGGGACACACTAAATCTCTCTCACACACACACACACCACCCCATCCACATTCCTTCCCCATCACAGAGGCTCACGCAATGGCTGGAAGAGGCGGCTCCGGCACTTGCCAAGTCCCCCCCCACCCCCCTTCCACTCACACACACAACACACAGGAACCCCCCACACCATCCACACCCTTCCCCATCACAGAGGCTCACACAATGGCTGGAAGAGGCGGCTCTGGCCCTTGTCAAAATCCCCCCCCCCCCCACACACACCACAACAACCCACCCACACCATCATCACACCCTTCCCCATCACACAGAGCACGCAACTGGCTGGAAGATGCAGCTTTGGAACCCAGCTCTAGCCAGACCCCCCCCCACCCCACACCCACACACCCCACACCCACACACCCACACCCCCCACACACCCACCCCCCCACACACCCACCCCCCCACACACACCCACACACCACACACCACCCATCAACACCATCCACACACAAACCCACCCACACCATCCACACCCGGCTGCCCCTTCACAGAGCACGCAATGGCTGAAGACGTGCAGCTCCAGCTCTAGCCAAGCGCCCCCCCCCCCCACCCCTCACCCCCCCACCCCATACACCGTTCCACACACACCACACACACACACCCACACCCCCACACACACCCACACACCACACACCACCCATCCACACCATCCACACACAACCCACCCACACCATCCACACCCGTGCCCCTTCACAGAGCACGCAATGGCTGGAAGATGCAGCTCCAGCTCTAGCCAAGCCCCCCACAATGGTCCCACACCCACACCCACACCGCACACCCACACCCACACCCACACCCACCACCCACACCCACACCCACATCCACACCCACACCCAGACAGGGTCCCCACCCCACACCCACGCCGCACACCCCACACCCCCACACCACACACCCCTACACCGACACCCAACCACCCATCCGCACACTCCATCACAACCCACGCTCATTCTCACCAGCCACCACCATGCCCTACACTTAGCCTAACACCCCTTGCCGTGGGCTTCATCCTCACACCACACACATACACCCTCTGCAAGGGCCATCACAGAGGCTATCACGCAATGGCTGGAAGATGCAGCTCCGGCTCTGGCCAAGTCCCCCCCCCCCCCCCCACACACACACTCACACACACACTCACACACTCTCTCACACAACACACACACACACACACTCACACACACACACCACCCATCCACACCCTGCCCCTTCATAGAGGCTCACGCAATGGCTTGAAGAAGCAGCTCCAGCTCTAGCAAAGTCCCCTGAGGCCTTGCCCTCCTCCTTGGTGTGTGCTCTCTATGAGTGCCTCAGCAACCCCCAGATGTTGAATGACAGCGCCGTTGCAGAAGCCTTGATTGCTGCGGTTCAGAGTCTAACCACCCTTGGGTATGATGTGGGAGAGTCTGGCAGGTGTGTGACCAGCTACTTCAAGTGTGTGTTTACCTTTTCTTTCTTATGTTGTACTTTTCCTTCCCACCACCACCATCCCACTACCACCCCGCCATAATGGCTTACCGACAGCGACCCCCCAGATGTTGGAAGCGACCAGCGCCGTTGCAGAGGCCTTGATTGCTGCGGTTCAGAAGTCGTAACCGCCCCTTGGGTATGATGTGGGAGAGTCTGGCAGGTGTGTGGTGTGTGGGTTTACTTTTCTTTTGTACTTTTCCTTCCCACCACCACCATCAACTACCCCACCGACCGCCATAATGGCTACCGACAGCGACCCCCCAGATGTTGAGCGACAGCGCCGTTGCAGAGGCCTTGATGACTGCAGTCCAGAGTCTAGCCGCTCTTGGGTATGATGAGGGAGAGTCTGGCAGGTGAGGATGACATTTTGAATTGAATTTTTGAATTTTTGATTTTTTGAAGGTTTGGCAGGTGAGAAGTGGTCATACTCTAGCTCCGCCGCTAGCATCACCACCACCAAAAAGCATTTTCACAAAAAAAACCAGCAGCCACAAAAAAACCACCATCACCACCGCCAACACCTCCCCTCTACCCCCCCCCCCCCCCCACCCCAACAACAACAACCACCACCACCAACACCACCACTAGTATCATCAGCAAGTGTCAACCGATCGGCTTACCATCACCGTCACCACCACCACCACCACCTTCACCCCACCATCACGAATACCTTCGCAAACACCATTACACCAATACCAATCACCATCACCATCACCATCACCATCACCATCACCACATCACCATCACCATCACCATCACCATCACCATCACCAGCACCATACACATCACCGACACCATCACCACCATCCGGACCAATCACCATCAGCCCGTCACCAACACAAAAACATTAACACCAACACCAACACCAACACCAACACCAACACCAGCACCAACACCAACACCAGCACCAACACCAACACCAACAGTATCATCACCAACCTGACATGCCCCCTCTAGCACCGGCTTGGACCACCCATCACCACCACGGTCGACCACCGCCACCAACCACCACCACCACCAGACTGTTTGGATTTACCTCTGGTTAATCCAGATGGATGTATCTGTGTAACAGTCAAAGTATAGCAAAACTGACTAAGTGAACATGACCGCATTGCGTAGTGCCGCCCGAGGGGGCCTTGTACTTACGTGTGCCCTTGGCCTCCTGTCAGTAATTGGCCAAGTGACTTGCCGCATTGCGTAGTGCCGCCGAGGGGGTCTTGTACTTACGTGTGCCCTTGGCCTCCTGTCAGTAATTGGCCAAGTGACTTGCCGCATTGCGTAGTGCCGCCGAGGGGGTCTTGTACTTACGTGTGCCCCCCCCCCCCCCCCCCCGGCCCCCCCCCCCCCGGCCCTTGCCCCCCCCCCATTGGCCTCCTGTCAGTAATTGGCCAAGTGACTTGCCCAGATCAGGAACAATCAAGATTAATTGTACATTATTGGCGTGGTCTGGCAAGACCTGCCTGCCCAATTCTAAAATTCCTACTGATGTATAGGAACGGCAGTATGATATCAATATGCTATCATGTCATCATATGATATCATATGATGTCGGCAGTCTGACTAGGCTATATGTACCATTTAGAGTAATGATAACGCCTGCACGGCAACTTGTCCAGACCCGACAGTACAGTATCCGCGGGCATGTTCAACGTGTCAGTGTACCTTCTAGTCTTCGTCGGAAGTTTCCCAGATCTCTTTCTAACGGCTGCAGGCGCGCCTGGTGGGGCGTGGTATTTAAAGGGGAACGCCGTCGTACAGCGGGCAGAGAACGGTCTACCACCTTCAACTGGAACAGCTACCATCAGCGGTTGACAACGACCGGCAACGCTCAGGGCGACCGTGGGGGAATCGAACCCCCGACCCTCTGCATTCGTTCAGCAATTCTGGTGTACCACTAGACCAATCTATATCACTGGAAACGGGCTGTGCCATTTACATACATTATCATATGATGCCAAATTTTGTATGATGAATAATCATATGATAATCTATACTCGCCTTTGGTCAACGTCATATCATGCGCTGGTCACTAAATATAAATAAATAAATCTTAACTTCCAAGAATGTCAGCAATGACACTTAACAATAAATCTTAACTTCCAAGATATTTCACAAGGACGTGGGGTTAAAGGAGCCCGTCGTACGCGGAAGGGGAGCGGTCTCCTACCTCAACTGGACAAGCTACCATCGCGGTTGACAACGACCTGCAACGCCAAGAGCGACTGAAGGGGGAGTCGAGCCCCCGACTCTTCATCCTCAAGCGATCTGGTCTACAACTAGACCATTGTATATCACTGAAAGGGCTCGCGGTGTCCGCGTACTTATTGGCAGGAGTAACCTAGTCATTTGATCGGAAATCCTTGGTGGCGCACATGGTTTGTCCCACGTGGCACTTCGCCTTCTGGTGCTGAAAATCTTGCAAATAATAATAAAAAGGAGGACTTAATGAAAAGGAAAACTTTGCCTGCGTCCCATCACGCCCACCCACCAATATACGCACCCACGAGCCACCCACCGGGCCGACACCACCGACACCACCAACACCAAGCTACTCTATATCTATCATGAGCACAACCACACCTTACACCAACACCACCAACACCACCACGACCACCACCATCACCCAACAACACCAACAGCGTCAACATACACCAACACCACCAACACCACAACACCCACCATGACACCAACACCAAAACTTGATACACCGGACCTCTACTGAATCCCTCCCCACCACACCAACACCTAAACACCACCGACACCACCACAGGACCGAAACAACCACCACCACCTAACTCACCATCACCACCACCAACACCCAGCACCAAAACTTGATACACCGGACCCTAACTGAATCCCTCCCCACCACCACACACCACCAACGACCACCAGCAAACACCACACCAACACCAACAACCTCAACACCAACATCAACGCCAACACCCAACACCAACACCAACGCCAACACCCAACACCAACAAAACTTGATTTCACCGCGTCCCTACTGAATCCTTCCTCCCAGGTACCCGGGGCTATACAAGATGCGCTTGCCTATCCCGACACCGAGTGGCCCGTGCTGCCTTCCATGCAGTGGTGCAGCACCGTGGGGCCTTTCGAGCAGTGGTCAGACCTTTCACTGACACCAACCTGAGTGGTTCGTCTTGACAGATTGGCTTCATTCTCGACCTTCTTCGCCTGGTTTTTGCACAGGTATGGCCAAGCGATGGTGGTCGGTGGTGGTGGTAGCTAGTTGGTGGTGGTAGTGGTAGTGGTACTATAACAGCCTGACAGATATATTCTTACGTATTATACAGTGGTGTGGGTCGTGCCCGGGGGCACAAGCCTGTCCCCATGAGATCCATTATTCTCCGGTGGGCCTGGTTGCACAGGTAAGGGCCAAGCAATGGTGGTGGTGGCGGTGGTGGTAGTGGTGGTGATGGTGGTGGTGGTGGTGGTAGTGGTGGTGGTGGTAGTGGTGACGGTGGTGGCGATGGTGGTATTGGTGGTGGTGGGGTCTGGTTGCACATGTAAGGGCCAGACAATGGTGGTGGCGGTGGTGGTAGTGGTGGTGGCAGTTGTAGTGGTGGCTGTGGTTGTGGTGGTGATGGTGGTGGCTTCACAGTATGGGGGCGAGGGATCTTCTCGGTGTGAGCTTCCACAAGAAAGTTAAAAAAATCGTCCCCTCATGCATCACTCTCCCCTATCTTACTCCCCTCTCCTCTCCCTCTTTCCCTCTCCCCCTCTCAGGACCCTCTCTTCACCTCTCACCAGCTCTCCCCCCCCCCCCTCGCACCATCTCCCTTCTTACCCTTGTCACCTCTGCCTTTTCTCTAGAAACCTTCCACCTCCTTTACCACTATCCTTGGCTTGGCTTGGCTTGGCTTGCTTGGCCTTGGCTTGGCTTGGCTTGGCCCTTGGCTTCGGCTGGCTTGGCTTGGCTGGTTTGGCTTGGACTTGGCTTTCTTTGCGTTGGCTTGGGCTGCTTGGCTTGGGCTTTATCCTTTACATAATGTTACATTCTTGGGCTACGATGCCAGCAGCTTCAGCCTAGCTCCCAATTAACCAGCGACTAGGCCAAGCCCAAAGCTTTCCGCTGCATTGTTATGCCTGTCGTGACAAGCTTTAAGACGCACTAAATGCTTCAGGTTTGCCCAAGGATGGGTACAGGGAGCTGCCTAGAAGCTGCTACAGGTAGATAAGAAAAAGTAACAGAGCCTTTTCACCTTGTTCAATGTCATTCCCTCTCACCCCTTCCCCTCATACCCCGCTCCCTCTCTAATTCTCTCTATACCAAGCGACATGATAATAAGTGTTCGCACAACTCCAATGAGCCCCAGTGACCTTCGCTAAAAAAAAAAAAAAAAAAAAAAAAAAACAAAAAAAAAAATCCAACCAAACCAACAACCAACCAACCAGGTGGCACCATATCCACCTTCCTGATGCTTTTCATCCCTACCATTACCCCTGAACCTCCCTCCCCCTCCCTCCCCCTCCCCACCCACCCCTGGACCCTTTCCCCACCCCACCACCACCCACCCACCCACCTACCATCCACCGCACACCCACCCAACATTCCCCAGGTCTAGCCAAGGTGCACTATTTAGGCTCTAGCCAGGCGGCGAAAAAAAAAAAAAAAAAAAGCCAAGATACTGCCCGTACCGCGGGGAGCCACTGGACACCGGCCACAGGTGAGCTGGTTCCCTGAACGTCACTGTTTCATTTTATGGGCTACCGCATGGCAGCTTTCTTAGCAGCTCCAACAGCCAGCGAATGACTAGCCAAAAGCTATAAGTTGCATGAACTGCCTGTAATTGTCACACTTATGTCAACACTATCAGACGCTCTAGCTAGCTTCAGTTTGGCCCAAGCACAGGCTTACAAAGGAGCTGCTAGAAGCTGTACGCGTAGGTCCAAAAAGAAACAGTGCCTGAACTTGCCACACCCATTTGCCTCCAACTTCCTTCCCCACAGCTTCACCCCCACGCCACAAACTCAAAGCTTAAAGAACTCAATAATACTTGAAAGCTGAATCTGACCTATCACACCAAGTTCTCCACTTCCTTCCCACGCTTTCACCCCCACTCCACAAAACTCAAAGCTTAAGAACACAATAATACTCAGCTGTAACTCTGATCTATCACACCCATTACCTGTTCTTCCTACTCTTCAGCTCCACCCCCTCTTAAACAAAGCGCAAAGCCTAAACGAACACAATAATCTCGAGCGTAACTCTTGACCCTATCCACACCCATTACCTCTACATCCCCTCTTCAGCTTAACCCCCCTCTACTCAAGCGCAAAGCTAAACGAACAAAAAATCTTTGAGCAGTAACTTCTGACCTAATCCACCACCCATTTACCTCCACTTCCCCACACAGCTTCACGACCCACTTCACAAGCGAACAAAGCTAAACGAACACAATAATACTTTACTGTAACTGTGACCTTTCACACCATTACCTCCAATCACCCCCCACCGACAACCCACCCACACCCACACCCACACACCATACACACAGCTCACACCAACTTCGCTAACGCAAAGATAATCAAACAAAATAATACTTGAGCAGTTACTCTGACCTATCACACCCATTACCTCCACTTCCCCTCTCCAGCTTCACACCACTTCACAAACGCTAAGCTTATGAAACAAACTAAAACTTGATCTGAATCCTGCGAAAAACGAATTTAAATTTAAATTCGAATTCAACCCTGGTTCGCGTTGACCTGGACCCTGAGACAGAGTGGATCGCCTTCTAAAATACGAATTCAAATATGAATTTGTATTAAAATCCAATCGCAATTGATCTGGAACCTTGAGGCGGTGTGGATTGCCTTCAAAAATATAATTTAAATTCGAATTCAAAAATCCGGGGGCACGGACCTGGAACCCTGCCCGACGTTTGAAATTGCCTTCAAAGAAACGAATTTAAATAAAAATTTAAATTCAAATCTGGATGCAGGAGACCTGGAACCTGAGGCAGTTGGAAGCACCTCCAAAAATATTAATTTAAATTTCAATTTAAAATTCAGTGCAGTGATCTGGACCCCTGAGGCCAGTGTGGCATCGCCTTGAAAGAACCGAAATTTAGATGTTAAAAATTCAATTCAATATTCAAATCCGGGTGCAGGTGACCTGGAACCCTGAGGCAGTGTGGAGCGCATTCAAATGGTCGTCACTCTTTTGCTGGCCTTGCCGCCCTACGAGAGGGTGTGCAAGCAGTGCCCCACCTCTTGGAGGTGGTGTGAAACACATGCAGCAAACCCCAGCGTAGTTATTATTATACTGTGTTTGTGGTTATGTGGTTTTATTGTGTTTTATTGTGATCGTTTGTTTGTTTGTTTGTGTGTTTGTTTGGTTTGTTTGTTTGTTTGTTATGTGTTTGTTGTTTGTTATTTTATTGTGTTTGTTTGTTTTGTTTTGTTGTGTGTTTGTTCTGTTTGTTTGTTTGTGGTTTGTTTGTTTGTTTTTGTTTGTTTATATGTCTGTTGTTGTTTTTTATTGTGTTGCTTTCTGTTTATTCATTTGTTTAAAACCTCTTGCCTCTGCCGCTCCTTTGCCTCTTCCTCTGCCTCTGCCTCTGCTCTGATCTCTGCCTCTGCCTTGCCTCTGCCTTTGCCTCTGCTTCGCCTCTGCCTCTGCCTCTGCCTCTGCCTCTGCCCTCTGCCTCTGCTCTGCCCTCTGCCTCTGCCTTTGCCACTGCCACTGCCTCTGCCTCTGCCTCTGTGCCTCTGTGCCTCTGTGCCTCTGTGCCTCTGCTAGCCTTCTGTGCCTCTGGCCTCTGTGCCTCTCTGCCTCTGTGCCTCTGCCTCTGTGCCTCTGTGCCTCTGCTGCCTCTGTGCCTCTGTGCCTGTTGCCTGTCTGCCTCTCTGCCTCTCTGCCTCTCGCCTCTCTTGCCTCTCTGCCTCTGCCTCTGTGCCTCTGTGCCTCTGTCCCTCTGTGCCTCTGTGCCTCTGTGCCTCTGTGCCTCTGTGCCTCTGCCTCTGTGCCTGTGCCTCTGTGCTCTGTGCCTCTGTGCCTCTGTGCCTCTGCTCTGTGCTCTGTGCCTGTTGCCTCTGTGCCTCTGCCTCTGCCTGTGCCTCTCTGCCTCTTGCCTTTGCTCTGCCTCGCCCTCTGCCTCTGCCTCTCCTCTGCCTCTGCCTCTGCCTCTGCCTCTGACCTCTGGCCTCTGCCTCTGCCTCTGCCTCTGCCTCTGCCGTCTGCCTCTGCCTCTGCGCCTCTGCCTCTGCCTCTGCCTCTGCCTCTGTGCCTCTGTGCCTCTGTGCCTCTCTGCCTCGTGCCTCGTGCCTCTGCTGCCTCTGTGCCTCTGTGCCTCTGTGCCTCTGTGCCTCTGTGCCCTCGTGCCTCTGTGCCGCTGTGCTCTGTGCCTCTTGTGCCTCTGCTGCCTCTGTGCTGCTGTGGCCTCTGGTGCTCTGGCCCTCTGTGCCTCTGTGCCTACTGTGCCTCTGTGCCCTCTGTGCCTCTGCGCCTCTGTGCCTCTGTGCCTCTGTGCCTCTGTGCCTCTGTGCCTCTGTGCCTTTTTTTTTTTTTTTTTTTTTTTCTGCTCTGTGCCTCTGTGCCTCTGTGCCTCTGTGGCCTCTGTGCTCTGCGCCTCTGCGCCTCTTTGCGCCTCTGCGCCTCTGCGCCTCTGCGCCTCTGCGCCTCTGCCGCCTCTAGCGCCTCTGCCGCCTCTGCGCCTCTGCGCCTCTGCGCCTCTGCGCCTCTGCGCCTCTCCCTCTGCGCCTCTGCCGCCTCGCGCCTCTGCGCCTCTGCGCCTCTGCGCCTCTGCCGCCTCTGCGCCTGCTGCGCCTCTGCGCCTCTTGCGCCTCTGCGCCTCTGCGCCTCTGCCGCCTTCTGCGCCTCTGCGCCTCGTGCCGCCTTCTGCCTCTGCCTCTGCCTCTGCCTCTGCTCTGCCTTCTGCCTCTGCCTCTGCCTC
>JAJSRW010001029.1:0-5000 GCA_022414725.1 Microglena sp. YARC
GATGAGAGTGGGTAGAGGGAGGGGAGGGTAGTTGGAGGATGTAGAGGGAGCGGGGAGGGAGTT
Organism: Microglena sp. YARC; assembly: GCA_022414725.1. Taxonomy (NCBI): domain Eukaryota; kingdom Viridiplantae; phylum Chlorophyta; class Chlorophyceae; order Chlamydomonadales; family Chlamydomonadaceae; genus Microglena; species Microglena sp. YARC. The sequence goes on from JAJSRW010001029.1 coordinate 64, forward strand.
GGGGAGTGGGTAGAGGGAGGGGAGGAGGGGTGGAGTGGTTAGAGGGAGGGGAGTTTGTGGAATGGCGTAGATGGAGGGGGAGTTGGTGGAGGGGTAGAGGGAGGGGGAGGGGAGTTGGTGAAAATGGTAGAGGTGAGTGGGGAGCTGTGGATATGGGTAGAGGGAGGGGGAGTTGGTGGAGGTTAGAGGGAGGGCGAGGGGGAGTTGGTGGAAATGGGTAGGGAGGGGAGTTGGTGGAAGGGGTGGAGCGGAGGGAGGGGAGTTGTGAATGCGCGGGTAGAGGGAAGGGGAAGGGGGCTTGTGGATGGGTAGAGGGAGGGGGAGTTGGTGGAATGGGTAGAAATAAAAGGGGGAGGGGAGTTGGTGAATGTAGAGGGAGGGGAGGGGGAGTTTGGTGGAGGGGGTAGAGAGTAAGGGGAGGGGGAGAGTGAGAGGGTAGAGGAAGGGTAGGGTGAGTTGTGGAGGGTGTTAGAGGAAGGGGTAGGGGGAGTTGGTGGGGGTAGAGGCAAGGTGTAAGGGAGTTGGTGGAGGGGATAGGGAAAGGGGGAGGGGGAGTTGGTGGAGGGGTAGAGGGAAGGGGGAGGGGGAGTGGTGGAGGGTAGAGGAAGGGGGAGGCGGGAGTTGTGAGGGGTAGAGGGAGGGTAGGGGAGTGTGGTGGAGGGGTAGAGGGAGTAGGGGGAGTTGGTGGAGTGGGTAGAGGGAAGGTGAGGGGGGAGTGGGTGGAGTGGGTAGAGGAGGGGGGAGGGAGTTGGTGGACCGGATGGTAGAGGGAGGATTGGTGGAAATGGGTGAGGGAGGGGGAGTTGGTGGAGTGGGGTAGGAGGGAGCGGGGGAGGGGAGTTGGTGGAATGGTAGAAGGAGGGGAGGGGGAGTTGGTGGAATGGGTAGAGGGAGGGGAGTTGGTGGAGGGGTTAGAGGAGGGGGAGGGAGTTGGTGGATGGAATGGGTAGAGGGAGGGGGAGTTGTGGAAATGGTAGAGGGATGGGGAGGGGAGTTTGGTGAATGTAGAGCGGAGGTGGGAGTTGGTGGAGGGGTTGAGGAGGGAGGGGAGTTGGTGGAATGGGTAGGACCGGAAGGGGAGGGGGAGTTGGTGAATGGGTCGAGGGGGGGGAGGGGGAGTTGGTGGAATGGGTTAGTGTGAAGGGGAGGGGGAAGTTGCGTGGAGGGTAGAGGGAGGGCGAGGGGAGTTGGTGGAGGGGGTAGAGAAGGGGGAGGGGGAGTTGTAGAGGGGGTAATAGGAGGGGTAGGGGGAGTTGGTGGAGCGGGAGTTGGTGGAGAGAGGAGTTTGGTGGAGGTAGAGGAAGGTGTAGGGGGAGTTTGGTGGAGGGGTAGAAGGAAAAGGGGGAGGGGAGTTTGGTGGAAGGGGGTAAGGGGAGGGGTTAGGGGGAGTTGGTGGAGGGGTAGAGGAGGGGTAGGCGGAGTTGTGAGGTAGAGGAGGGGAGGGTAGTTGGTGAGGGGTAGAGGAAGGGTAGGGGGAGTTGGTGGAGGTAGAGGAAAGTGGTAGGGAGTTGGTTGTAGGGGGTAGAGGAGGGTAGGGTGGAGTTTGGTGTGAGGGGGAGAGGAAGGGGAGGGGAGTGGTGGAGTGGGAGTTGGTGGAGGGTAGAGGGAGTTGGTGGAGGAGTCGAGAAGGGTTGAGGGTTGAGTTGGTGGAGGGGGGTAGAGGAGGTAGGTGAGTGGGTGGAGGGGTAGAGGGAGGGAGGGGGAGTTGTTGGAGGGTAGAGGGAGGGTAGGGGGAGTTTGTGAGGGATGTGTCCCACAGCGCACTGCACTCACCTTACTGCAAGACGCTGTTATATGAAGGGGTAGGGCTAGGGTTGTGTGTGTTCGTGTCGTGTGTGACTGGGGGGGTGAGGGAGGGGTGGGGGAGTTGGTGGCAGGGGTGTGTCCCACCAGCACTGCACGATTTCAGGTATTTGGAGGGCGACCGGGTAGAAGGAGGGGGGGGGAGTAAGGGAGGGGGTGTGGAGGGAGGGGAGTTGGTGGAGGGGTGTTCCCAACAGCACTGCCCTCATCCTGATTGCAGACTGCAGGTATTGGCGAGGGGGAGGGGGAGGGAGGAGGAGAGGGATGGGAGGGGAAGGGGGAGGGAGGGGGTAGGGTGGAGGGGGAGGATGTAGATGGGGGGGGGAGGGGGGGGAGGGGTAGAGGGAGGGGGGGGAGATGGAGAGAGGGGGGGATTGGATGTAAGGGGGGTTTGTAGAGGGGAGAGGGGAGGTAATGTATCCCTACAGCACTGCCTCATTCCTGTGCCAAACTTGAGAGGTATGACCGTGCGTGCATATGATCACACTATGAGTATGCGCATGATCACACCTTCTCATCTGCTAATCACTCGAGGTTTGTTCGGAAGACATAGAATTATTGCTTTTTCATTCCTAGTCTTGATGTGTGGAGTGTGTAAGAAATATAATAATACATAAATCCAGTACGACTTAGTACGTGGCGTTGAGGTTGAGAGGGGCCAGCCAGTTTTCTTGCACTGGGGCCAGCCACCAGGTGATGGAGGGGAGGGTGAAAGGGATGGGGGGGTGGAGGGGGAGAGGGGGGGAGGGCGTGGGGTGGGGTGGGGTGGGGTGGGGGGGGGGGGGAGGGGGAGCATTAAACTGAAGCTTAAAATGGATTCACAACCAAATTGAATTGAACTTGTGAATTTCAAACTTAAGTTACTTGTGAATTTCACAATTCAGACGGTTGACTCAGATTCCTTTACAGTTGCTTTTCATATTTCCAATACATATAATTTACCCTTAAGGGTTTAGGAAATAAGCACATGCAGGCTTCATCATTGTCAGTACTTATATTTGCAAAAGTTGGGGGCCTGCTTGCTGGACATTGAGACACTGCACGAGAGGTCCAGCGATCTTTCAGATGGGGCATATTTAAGGTGTATGCTGGGCCTTGTAAGGTTTTAGCTCTGTGTGCGATATTTCCCTTAATTAGGGGGTATATCACAACACTGGCTGGCTTTACTGGTCTTATCAGCTGTTACCATTAAATAAAGTCAACTGCACTATCTAGCTTGTAAGTCCAGACTGTTCAGGTCTGTCTTTGTGCTACTACCATGTGCAAGAGTCACTGCAATTGCACACACACACTGCCCTCAGGATAATAAAAAAATCAGTCCCACTATGTAAGGATGAGGAGTGTAGAGGGGGACTGGGGGAAAGGTGTAGGAGTAAGGAACATGTACAGGACAGCAGGCTTGGCTAAGTGATGGGGTATCAAGAGGAAGGAAGGAAAGGAAAAGCTAGGCTCAGAGGCTGGAGGCAAAGTTCAATTTGACCGAGAGGTCTGGGATCAGATATGCCTTAATGGCATCTGATTTCCATGTACCTTGAGTTCTAATAGTCTCTAGATCTGCCCCATTAGCCCAAGCTGCTACTACACCTTCCCGTCTGAGGCTGTGCATGGCAAACCTGGCTGGATCTATGTCCAGTTTGGGGTGAGAGTGTGCAATAGCAGTGAGAAGAGACTTCAGTCGATAGGACAAAGCCTGGCCTGAAAGAAGGGGGGACTACAACTGACAAAAGTAGAGCAGTAAGCTCACTCCTCCTAAGGAGGTCACAGAAACCCATCACTAGCCAAGCTGCATCTCTAGTAAACACGTCCTCCCTGTGGGGCAGCAGGGTTTTCAGCTACCTCATGGTCTCCAGACACTTAAAGATGAGGGTCTTACAACCGCCCTATTTGGGACTAACAACTGCCCTATTTGCCAGATGCAACTCCCTTAGGCCCTGGAACACCCTAAAGGCCTTAGAGATCTGTCCCGCAACACTGGAAGCCAGAGTGCGAAGGGTCCAGTCCCTTGGGCCTGTGCCATTCAGCTAGTGCTGACATGGTTGTAATGGTGGCAGGCTAGTTATGACCTGCTGCCCAACCCATGACCAGGTTTAACTAGCATCAAAGGCACTTGTTCCTTGGGGCCAGGAGGGAGTGCATTCTGCTCAGTAAGCAAGTAACTTCAGCCATGTACTTGGTGTCGCTTAAGATCACATGCATAAGTGTCTTGTGAGCTTCCGAACGGCCAAGGTAGAGCCCTCCAACATCACTAACCCCCTGGCCCTTGTTGGCCTTTGAAGCTAGTGATGCGGAGAGACACTCTTATAGTGTGCAGGCTGAGCACTTGAATGTACCACAGGACATGGCATTCCTGCCCAAGCTGATGCACTGGGGGTGGCTGTGCTGGCCGCAGCTGGTGCACCTAAGCATCCTTCCCTTGGTGCCTTGGTAGATGGTACATCCTATGGGGGGTGGTAGGAAGAGATGAAAGGGGTAAGCTACTGGGCAGGTCTGATCACAAGCAAAGTGTGTCAGTGGGTGAGGCCAAGCCTGAAAACTTGAAAAGCTGGTAAAGATCAAGGCTTAGGCAGCTTGGGGCACCAAAATTTTAGTGCCCCCGGTGACTGTGCACTTGAATTTATACCGGGCAGGACAGTACTGCTAGAAAACACTGGTGGTGGTTACTCCTGGTTTTGCCCGGGGGGTTACGGATATTTGAAATATGAAGGCGTCCTGCGGAATCCTGCGTCGCGCGTCTGAATACTCCATTTCTCCCACTACTGTGTGGGAAATGCGGCATTCAGACGGTTGACTCAGATTCCTTTACAGTTGCTTTTCATATTTCCAATCCATATAATTTTAAATTTTAACTTTTAAATTGAAGTGACTTGTGAACTTTTGAATTTGGTCCCAGGCGAGAACAGCATCGTCATTGTGACTTCTAAATTTTAAATTTCAAATTTCAAATTCGATTTAGCTTTTGAATTTGTCCCCAGGGGAGAACAGCATCGTCATTGTGACTTGTGAATTTCAAATTTCAAATCGAATTTACCTTCTGAATTTGTCCCCAGGCAAAAACAGCATCGTCATTGTGGGCGGCGCTAACCAGAGCGCAAATTTGAATTGAAAGCAACTTTTGAATTTGTCACCAGGCGAAA
>JAJSRW010001029.1:7500-37560 GCA_022414725.1 Microglena sp. YARC
GGAATTATGAACATCACGAAACATCTTTGTACCAAACTGTCTAGTGGAAATGTATATCTACATGTAGGGGTGAATGTGTGAAAGGGGTGGATGGTATTTGGTTGTGGGTAGAGTAAAGCAATGATGCACTCATAGTTAACCTGCTCCATATTTGGTGATCGGCCCCAGTGCAAGCAAACGGGTTAGCCCCCTCCACCTCAAGCCTCTTAATAAGGCATACTATATATTTCAAGGGGGACTGATGAACATCACAAAACATGAACATCGCAAAACATGAACATCACAAAACATGAACATCACACAACATGAACATCACACAACAAGAACATCACAAAAACATGAACATCACACAACATGAACATCACACAACATGCTTACTAGGCGGCTGAGCAGGTCCCTTTCAGCCTTTCTAGCTACTAGAAGACTGGCGGTCCTGGATCAACTACTAAATGCAGACGTGATGATATGAAATCTTACACTTTGAATGTCCCCCCAGGCCAACAGAGACCCTGGATCAAATGAGAGACTGACGGTCCTAGATTAACTACTAAATGCAGGCGGGATGATATAATCTTATAAGTGTGATAATAATCTCACACTTTGAATGCCCCGCCAGGCCAACTGCTACTCTGGATCAAGTGAAAGATTGGCGGTCCTGGATTAACTACTAAAGGCAGGTGGGATGATATAATGTCTCACACTTTGAATACCCCCCAGGCCAACTGAGACTCTGGATCAAGTGAAAGACTGGCGGTCCTGGATTAACTACTAAAGGCAGGCGGGATGATCTAGTGTCTCACACTTTGAATACCCCCCAGGCCAACTGAGAATCTGGACCATGTGGGAGACTGGCGGTCCTGGATTAACTACTAAATGCAAGCGGGATGATCTAATATCTCACACTTTGAATGTCCCCCCAGGCCAACTGAGAACCTGGACCAAGTGAAAGCAGCTGCTGAGAAGCTGATGGATTTGGGAGTGGAGTCAGTGCTTGTGAAGCTAGGATCAGATGGATCTCTCTTCCTTCCAGGTGTGTGGTGGTGTGTGTGTGCATGGTGGTGTGTGTGATGGTGTGTGTGGTGGTGTATGTGTGCATGGTGGTGTGTGTGATGGTGTGTGTGGTGGTGTGTGTGTGTGTGCATGGTGGTGTGTGTGATGGTGTGTGTGGTGGTGTGTGTGTGTGCATGGTGGTGTGTGTGATGGTGTGTGTGGTGGTGTGTGTGTGCATGGTGGTGTGTGTGATGGTGTGTGTGGTGGTGTGTGTGTGCATGGTGGTGTGTGTGATGGTGTGTGTGGTGGTGTGTGTGTGCATGGTGGTGTGTGTGATGGTGTGTGTGGTGGTGTGTGTGCATGGTGGTGTGTGTGATGGTGTGTGTGGTGGTTTGTGTGTGCATGGTGGTGTGTGTGATGGTGTGTGTTGTGGTGTGTGTGCATGGTGGTGTGTGTGATGGTGTGTGTGGTGGTGTGTGTGTGCATGGTGGTGTGTGTGATGGTGTGTGTGGTGGTGTGTGTGTGCATGGTGGTGTGTGTGATGGTGTGTGTGGTGGTGTGTGTGTGCATGGTGGTGTGTGTGGTGGTGTGTGTGTGCATGGTGGTGTGTGTGATGGTGTGTGTGGTGGTGTGTGTGCATGGTGGTGTGTGTGGTGGTGTGTGTGTGTGTGTGTGTGGTGGTGTGTGTGTGTGTGGTGGTGTGTGTGTGCATGGTGGTGTGTGTGGTGGTGTGTCACAATCAGTGCTTGTGAGGCTAGGATCAGATGGATCTCTTTTCCTTCCAGGTGTGTGGTGGTGTGTGTGCATGGTGGTGTGTGTGATGGTGTGTGTGGTGGTGTGTGTGTGCATGGTGGTGTGTGTGGTGGTGTGTCACAATCAGTGCTTGTAAGGCTAGGATCAGATGGATCTCTCTTCCTTTCAGGTGTGTGGTGGTGTATGTATGTGTGTGTGTGATGGTGTTGGTGTGGCAGTGCTTGTGAAGTTAGGATTCGAAGGATCACTCTTCCTTCCAAGTGTGTTGTGGTGTGGTGGTGTGGTTGTGGCTTGGAGAAGCTGATGGCTTTGGGAGTGCAATCAGTGCTTGTGAAGTTAGGATCCGATGGATCTCTCTTCCTTCCAGGTGTGTGATGGTGGTGTGTGGTAGTGATGGTGGTGGTGTCTGTATGTATGTGTGTGTGGGTGGGTGGTGGTGGGTGGGTGGTGGTGTGTATGGTGGTGGTGTGTCACAATCAGTGCTTGTGAAGCTAGGATCCGATGGATCCCTCTTCCTTCCAGGTGTGTGTGTGTGTGGTGGTGTGTGTGTGCACATATATTTTGTGTGCCAGTTGTTTTCAGAATTCTTGAGGCCATGTTGGTAGCCTCAAGTGGCGACCCAAGCCTCGTTCTAGGACAATGCGGTTGCGGTTGTACAATGTGTAGGCTGCTTAGAAGCTACTGCTTGGATGCTCGTATCCAGCATTGGATTATGTTACGCTTCTGTTCGATAGGAAGCACGCTATGCTGGCGACCCAAGCTGCGTTCTAGGACGGTGCGGTAGGAGAAGGACGGTGCGGTAGCAGTAGTACAATGTGTAGGCTGCTTAGAAGCTACTGCTTGGATGCTCGTATCCAGGATTGGATTATGTTACGCTTCTGTTCGATAGGAAGCACACTACGTTGGTTTTTAGTTTAGTTTTGTTATTAGTTTTCTGGTTGTGTTTTATACATATTTTTTAGTTGTGTTTTATTAATCGGTTGTGTAGTTGTGTTTTATTAATCAGTTGTTTAGTTGTGTTTATTAATCAGCTTTTTATTTGTGTTTTATTTATAAGGTTTTTAGTTATGTTTTATTCCATGATATCAGGATATCAGGAGGGGCTAAACAGAAAAAACACTGATAAGTGAACCCCAAACAATCGCTTCACCGACACAGGCTCTGAGTTTTGACAAATTAAGTAACAAAAATAAGCAAACAGCAATGTACACTAAACACTTGCTGCAAGGAGGGAATTGACAGGTGCCCGTGTTTGTTTCTGAGCAGCTTCTAGGCAGCTCCTTCAGCCAGCGACTTTGCTACACCCATATATTTGGGCAGTTCTGTACAATTGATTGTTTCAGCTTCAAGGTGCCCCAGGTTGTGATAGGTTTGGCTGAGATTTTGTGTGTTTTGCGGTGCAGGGAAAGGACAGGAGCCCCCCACCCCCCACCCCTTCCCTTCCACACACACACACACACACACACACACACCATGATGTAGCACACACACCTACCACTATGTTCTGCGGTGCAGGGAAAGGACAGGAGTCCCCCCCCACCACCACCACCACCACCACACACACACACCATGATGTAGCACACACACCTACCTCTATGTTTTGCGGTGCAGGGAAAGGACAGGAGCCCGTGCGCCAGGAAGCCATCAAGACACCCAAGGTAGAAGACACGACAGGAGCTGGAGACTGCTTCACGGCTGCCTACGCTGTTGCTTTCTTGGAGGGCAAGACCCCAACAGACGCTCTGATGTTTGCTTCCGCTGCCGGCTGCATCTGCGTCCAACGCAAGGGCGCCATGCCCAGTATGCCCTCTCGGGAAGAGGTCATGAATCTATTGTCTCCCCAGTGATCGGCGGACAAGACCCCAGTAGACGCCCTGCAGTTTGCCTCCGCCGCCGGCAAGGGCGCCATTCCCAGTATGCCCTCTAGGAAAGAGGTCGTGAATCTATTGTCTTCCCAGTGATTGGAGGACAAGAGCCCAATAGACGCTCTGCCGTTTGCTTCCACCGCCGGCTAGGCCGACATACCAGTATGCCCTATAAAAAAGAGGTCGTGAATCTATTGTCTTCCCAGTGATCAGATGGCGGAGGTCATGAACTTGAACTTGAACTTGGTTACATGGCTCCAGCCTTTGAGGCTGCTTGCCGTCTTCGGCAGGAGCATAATCAATTCAAAATCGCGGAGGTGGTGAATATATTGTATTCCCTGTGAGTGGAGGGCGGAGGTCATGAATCAGGGTCCTACAAAACGTGCTAGCACCTAAGATTTTGGAGCCAGTCTATGTGAATCACATGAATTTGGAGCCAATCTACGTGAATGCTAGCACGTCAGCTTATGGAGCCAGTCTACGTGAATGCTAGCACGTAAGCTTTTGGGGTCAATCTACGTGAATCACATTAAAAGAAACGGCTAAGCCTGCAGACACAAAGTTATGTGCCAGGCACTGCTAGCAAGGAACCTGCAGGGTACTACATTTTGTCATTTTGGGTTGCGCTTTTGACGCAGATGAAAACGGAAATCTGCGCGCTGCGCCCAGAGGGGGGTTAAAAAATTGCGTCAATCGCGTTGTCGGGCTCCAAAAGTAATAGCGCACGGCATGTAGTACCCTGGTAGTGCCCTGGGGGGCGGAGGTCATGAATCGGTTATCTTCCCATTGACTGGGTTGGGCTGGTGATGGTGGTTCTGCCCTCTCAAGCCCATCCTCCCCAACGGCTTCTTGGCCGTGGGAGGCACAGCCCATGTCATTGCTCCTAGGGTGGGGTGGGGTAGGCTTAATTTTTGTAGGTCTACCCCTGACTTCATGCTGCAGTGATCATTCAATGGGTGGGAGAATAGGATTCAGGGGAATAGTTTCGCTACAAATTGTATGCTACTATTTTGTCAGGTTTCCGTATTGCCTGTATGTGTGTGAGTTGTATACTAACTAGTCGATCATATCTGATATAAAGTGCATTAGTGGGGGTGAGTGGTGGGGCTGATGAGCAACACCTGCCTGCATGCAAGGCTCGTCTTGAACCTTGTGTGTGTGTGTAGTGGTGGTGGTGGTGGTGGTGGTGGGGGGGGGGGGGGGGGGTGAGTGGGGGGGCTGATGAGCAACACCTGCCTGCATGCAAGGCTCAGATTGAACCTTGTTTGGCCTGAAAGCTGGGGGCCCAACTTAAATACATATATCGAGTGATTGTATACCAGTAGATGTTTGAAAGGATTACCTTTTTATGATTGTCCTGGGGAATACCGGTATGAAATAATGGAAAAAAGTGTGGTTAAAAATTGCCCCTAAAATTGAGCAGGAAGGGTAAAAACAATAGGGTAAGAACTAAAGGGTGAAAACAAAAGTGGCACGTGGTCTTGTAGCACTTCTCAGGAAGGCCATAACCCTGGCGTATATGGAATAATGAATGCACCATAGCTTTATTATCAACCCTCACAGTGTAAATGTGGCGGAAGATATGGGTAGGACTCAGTGGTTAGCGTGATGGGCCCATAACCTATGGAAGTACGTTACGTGTTGCACGGGCCACCTGCGGCGGCCTCTAAGTAGCGGGGATAAGATCATACTGGAGGGTTATATTTCATGGGAACCCTACCAGGCAGTACATGATAGGACTCATGATAAAATGACACTACCAACCCTCGCAGTGTACATGTGGCTGAAGAGAATGCAAATTATGCCCACCGTATCTCAGACATTGTAATTTTAGCTACGAGCAGCAGCTTCTAGCTGTATGGCTTGATTTGTAAGCTTAGGTAGCTTAGAACGCCATGCTAATCTGATCGGTTTTATCGCTAGAAGCTATATAGCGGAGGCACATGACATGTTGGCGGAAAATGGAGATGGCGGAAAAGGGGCTAAAATCATGGAGGATTTTAAGGTTGGCAGATGTTACAGATTTAGGGTGCTCCATAAATTGGCTTAGGTTATCAATGGCGGATGGCGGAATTGTTTTTTACATTTTCCAATTTAAACAAAATTCAAGTTTGACTAAAATGAGTTATTCTGGGCATAAGCAGAAGGAGGCAAAATATTGAACCTGTCGTCCTGTGTAAAACAACTTGGGGAGGGCTGTCCCCAGTGGGGGGAAGCTAGTATCCACAAGCCAGACAGCCTCCGGTACCAGGTTAGGTTATAATGGGCACTATTTGAGCGAGCCCTCAGGCTCTACTTGTAAGTAACGACAATCAACAGCTCGAGCTCTCTCTTCATCCCAACCTTAAGCGACCTAGTGCTTTTGGAAGCTGATATCCTGTTCTGTACAAGGAGGATTTTCGCCTAAAAAGGGTGGGCCTCGGACTGTTGGGACCTGACCAACCACAGACGTTGTGTTACATGCTACTGAAGTGCCCATTGCATAGATGAAACTCCGAACCTTTGTCATCAATTTAGACAGGGGGGAAACTGCCTCCCATGATACAATGAGCACAACAATCATTGAATGGGAGGCATATTAGTGAGTACGTAAAACAACCTGTCCAGCAATTGAGATTCTGGGCGGGGGGAGATCAGGTTCCTGGGTGGTGGGTATCAGGGAGTTGGTGGTGTTTAGAAACACCGTTTTTGTATGCGAGTGCAAACTGAAGCCAGATCGGGGCAGAGCATTTATCCGCCGAAGCCGTAGAGGGTACGACCCTGGCGCTTGAGGGCATAGACGACATCGAGAGCAGTGACTGTCTTACGGCGGGCGTGCTCAGTATAGGTCACGGCATCGCGGATCACGTTCTCGAGGAAGACCTTGAGCACACCACGGGTCTCCTCGTAAATGAGGCCACTGATACGCTTCACCCCACCGCGGCGAGCCAAACGGCGGATGGCAGGCTTGGTGATACCTTGGATGTTGTCACGCAAGACCTTGCGGTGACGCTTGGCACCTCCCTTTCCGAGTCCCTTGCCGCCTTTGCCACGTCCAGACATATTGAGTAGGTTTAGAGTTTGTGCGGGGGGTGCCTTTATATTGCTTACGGACTAGCTCAACAGTTGCGTATTTATAGGAATCGACGACCGTCGCCCCATTACTCAACCTCGATGAGGTCTGCTGATCCGACAGATATGAAGCGGATCAGCAGAACAAGCGCTCTCTGTTGACCTCTGAACCCGAACCCGGATTCTCAAAGGATATAGTTCCGAGAATTAGACCCGGCATACCACCCATTCCCAATCCTGACCCTGAATCTCTCGTAATGGCCCGTAACAACAGCTTGTTTCCAACCAGTTGGAGGTCCGGTTAAGCGGCGGTTAAATTCGTTATTTTCGGCGCTAACCGGTGTTTGGTCGGAAACACAAAAAGTTGAGGTCCAGTTAAAGACCAACTGCCCCGGTTAGTGCAACGGCGCACCCCCCCCGCCGTTGAAGAAAGTTAGGGGGCGGTTAAATTCGGTTGTTGCATTAGATCTGGTGACGTCACGAAATTAGCGCGCGCCTCTTAAAAATCATGCTGCTTTGGAGTGCCGCATCCTTTCTTTCTTTTTCGGACACTCATCATTGATCGCACGGTTTCACCAAGATGGATTCGCAGCAGCAGCGCATTTGACACGTTGATCCATTTTGAGATGACCTGGCCAGATGCAAAAGACTGCTTGACTGGTGGAATGTTTCCAACCAGTTAAGGGTCCGGTTAGAGGTCGAGTCTAAACCCTCCGAAACACAATCCTTAACCGGACCTCCAACTGGTTGGAAACAAGCTGCAAGCAGACTGCTCGTAAGTCCACTGGAGGCAAGGCGCCCCGCAAGCAGCTGGCCACCAAGGCTGCTAGGAAGAGCGCCCCCGCCACTGGAGGTGTGAAGAAGCCTCATAGGTACAGGCCCGGGACTGTCGCCCTGCGTGAGATCCGGAAGTACCAGAAGTCTACCGAGCTGCTCATCCGCAAGCTGCCCTTCCAGAGGCTGGTTCGTGAGATCGCCCAGGACTACAAGACCGACCTGCGGTTCCAGTCTTCTGCCGTTCTGGCCCTGCAGGAGGCCGCCGAGGCCTACCTCGTAGGTTTGTTCGAGGACACCAACCTAGCTGCCATCCATGCCAAGCGTGTTACGATCATGCCCAAGGACATCCAGCTCGCTCGCCGCATTCGTGGCGAGAGGGCTTAAGGAAGTTTCCCAGCTCACTTGCCACCCTTTGTTGGCAAACCTAACCAACGGTGTTTTTCAACACCACCAACCCAACAAACGATGAAGAGCAAAACAACTCGTATGATGAGCCAAAAGCAGTCAAACCTCCAAAACCTGTCATTCGAACTGAGTCCTCCGTGTATCTGGTTTGTTTATGGAGACCTACCTCCAGAGGTGAAATCATTTTCACACCTTTAAACAGATGAGACTCGAAACGTCAAGTGTTTAACTACCTTGGTGAGCAGCCTTAATAGAATCATGCTGTTGTCAAGTAACCAAGTTCAAGCATCCATACAATAGCCAGGTTTGCTGACGTACTGCTTGATTATTTTTCTGACAACAATTGGGCCCGGCCAACTCTTTACGTGCAAGCAACAACAGAGCTCAATAATTGCTCGCCAGAACGCACCGGGGATTGGGTGTATATAGCCAGCTAGAGAGATCTTGAACTTGGTTAGATAGCTCCAGCCAGCAATTTGGCTGCTCTCCCCCTTCTGGGCTCCCCCTTCTGGGCTCCCCCTTCTGGGCAATTTGGCTGCTCTCCCCCTTCTGGGGGGCGGGAGCCCCCCATGTTTACCCATTTGTCCGTCCATCTGTCTGTTCGTGATGAAACCCGACACGTCAGCCAACAGTCTCGTAGCTAACTGCTTCCTTTGCCACCTGTCGCTCCCTCGCTATCACTCTCCGCCATTTTTTTGCGTCGCAGGCGACGCTGCATAGAACTTGTTTACTTGAACTTGGTTACGTAGCTTCTGTAGTGGGCCAGGCAGCCAGCCTCGGAGGCAATCTTGTCGAAGATATCATTGGTGAAGGAGTTGAGGACAGGGTAATTCAAAGCGCGCGCTTTTGAGCTTTTGAGCGCTGACTTTTTGACCCCCTTTGCGCTTTAAGCGCAGTTTTTTGAAACTCCCTGTGGGCGCAGCAGGCATCTTTTGCGCTTTTTGCACTACAAAGCGCAATTATTTTTTGTTTTCAAGTGCGCTAAAGCGCTGGCCAATTTGGCAATTTAAAGTACCCTGGTTGAGGATACCCATGACCTTGGAGCTGATGCCAGCGTCGCGGTGGACCTACTTCACCACGTTAGTGTCTTGGTGACACTTCTAAGGACGTGGGGTTAAGGGAAACGGCTCGTAAGTATGTGATGGACGTGCTTACACCACACCACACCATGCCGGTCGACGACAACACCTTGTAGATGTATATCTTGCAGGTCATGGCCTTCGGCCCTTGGCCATTTTCTTTTCACGGCCTTCGGCCCTTACTCCCTTAGCCATTTTCTTGCCCTCCGCAGTCTTGGTGGCGGCGGCCTTCTTGGGGGGAGCCTTCTCGGCAGTTATGGGGGGCATCATGATTTGTGTTCCTTACTCAAAGTTGTTCTAGAGATCATGAATGGTAACCAACTCCAAGTTCTAGGGATCATGCATAGGAAATTGAACTTGGTTACATGGCTCAAGCCAGCAACTTGGCTGCACGCCGTCTTTGGGGATCATGCACGCTAAGACGGCGAGCAGCCATGTAAACACCAAGTATAGCCGGCCCAAAGCCATCTAGTGCATTGCATTGTGTTGCTGGCGAAAACTGCCAGCACCTTACCGGCTGGAGCATTGTACGTTAACCAAGTCCAAGTCTCGGCCGTGGGGCTTTGCACATGTCGTCCAATAAACAACTACCGTACCAACAGTTGAATCTAGGTTATCTCCTGACTACTATGCCGTGTCACAATCACATCCAAAGTGCAGAACCCGGGCACGTCTCCCACCTGTCTACACGAAAATGAGTGCATTGTTTACTGCCGAGGTTAACTCCGCAGACAGAAGACAATCCATACGAACACTAGTACATAATGCAAGAAAGAAAGGCAAGGAAACACTTCGTTGTTAGGTGGTGTTAAGAAACACCGTTTTTCTCTTGGGGAGGACCCAGTCACAGGCCGCTCAAGCCTCTACATCCTTCTTGGCCGACTTCTTGGGGAGCAGCACAGAGTGGATGTTGGGCAGAACACCGCCATTGGCAATGGTGACGGAGCCCAGCAGCTTGGACAGCTCCTCGTCATTGCGGATGGCGAGCTGTACATGGCGAGGGATAATCCTGGTCTTCTTGTTGTCACGAGCAGCGTTGCCTGCCAACTCCAGCACCTCAGCACACAGGTACTCGAGCACGGCAGCCAAGTACACGGGGGCACCAGCACCAACGCGCTCAGCGTACTTGCCCTTCTTCAAGTAGCGGGCAACACGTCCTACGGGGAACTGGAGTCCAGCTTTAGCGCTGCGGGACACGGATTTCTTGCCTCCACGGCCACCGGACTGCCCTTTTTGAAAAACCATTTCTGAAATGTTGAGTTGTGAAGTCGACGGTGAACGAGTGTTGTCAATTTGTGGATTTCAACGGAGAACTCCGAGACTAAATTCCCTCCCCCAGAGTCTGCTGATCCGCCTGTCGATGCTGCGTTACGCGACGTACTGTCTCGTGGTCTGCTGATCCGGGTCTGTCGTCAGGCGTCGTCAGGTTTGTTCGAAACGAATAAATACGCGACCCTCACGCCCACAGCATCCACAGCTTTTACCAAGTAACCAAATTCACAATGGCCCCGAAGACTGCCGAGAAGGCTCCCGCCAAGAAGGCCGCCCCCGCCAAGACTGCGGAGGGCAAGAAGAAGGCCAAGAAGATGGCCAAGGATCTACAAGGTGCTGAAGCAGGTCCACCCCGACAAGATCTACATCTACAAGGTGCTGAAGCAGGTCCACCCCGACACTGGCATCAGCTCCAAGGCCATGGGCATCCTCAACTCCTTCATCAACGATATCTTCGACAAGATTGCTTCCGAGGCTGCTCGCCTGGCCCGCTACAACAAGAAGCCCACAGTCACATCGCGTGAGATCCAGACCGCTGTACGTCTGGTCCTGCCTGGAGAACTTGCCAAGCACGCCGTGTCCGAGGGCACCAAGGCTGTCACCAAGTTCACCTCAGCTTAAGCTGAACCTTCGCTGCAATTTCATTTATTTTATCCCGCAACTGTACAAACGGTGTTTATCAACGCCACTTCAAGCTAACCCTACTTTTCGTCCTGGGTGATACACGTGTCGTACCGGTAATACACCGCACGCGCACGACGTTCAATATTTTTGGTGCGTTGACCCCAGTTGAGTGGTAGTCACTGTCTCTGCAGGCACATCATGTCCGCCCAGCGCGAAAACTTTGAACTCTCTCCTTTGCAGAGGACCAGGCAGTGGTCTGAACTATACCAGATTGTGGGGACAAATTCTTAACCATGTCCCGAAGGGATTCTGGGAGTCTGAGGCTTACGTGGAAGGTATAATTGGGGTCTCACAACATTTACATACATACATTTTGAATTTCATTTTACGGAGAAAAGGCTATTTCTAATGTCTGGAATTCAAATGTCCCACTCCAGCTTAAATCATGCATACATTTTCTACTCCTCCCTAAGTCTATGCTGTTCAAATCCACACACAATATGGGACAAGTATGACCATTTTCACATGTTCGGTCTGAGTTGGAACCCTGACACTCTGGATTCCGTGGCTATCGCATGGGGGGAAGTTGTATTCTGCACCCCGCAGATGGCCAGACGCCGGATCACCGGTGTATAGAACCTTCTAACAATTCTGACACAACTGGGCAGCGGTAGATACTCGAATCCTGTCACTCAACCTCCGGCACAGCTGTACACACGAATCCTATCACTCAACCTGCGGAACGGCTGTACACACGAATCCTGTTACCCAACGGTGTGGACCAGCTGTACAGTCTGTAGACACAAATATCATGTATAATATATTTCCCTGGTAATTTATTTTACAGTCGAAGACGGCGAGCAGCCAAATTGCTGGCTGGAGCCATGTAACCGAGTTCAAAAAGGTAATGATAACGCCTGATGGGGCGTGGTGTTAAGGGAGCCCGTCGTGCGCGGGTTGGGAGCGGTCTCCTACCTCAACTGGACAATCTACCATCGCGGTTGACGACTACCTGCAACGCCACGAGCGACCGAGGGGGAAGTCGAACCCCTGACTCTTCATTCTTACAGTGAATTAGTCTACCTCTAGACCAACCGAGTTCAAGTAAAATACAAAGTCCGCCTGTGGATCAAGACTGGTAAAACGAAGGAAACACTCCTCTCTCTCGCATGTGATGATGGTCGGCGGGTGGGGTGGGGTGTGGGGGGGGATTCCTGGGGGATTGGGGGCTGCCGTGCGACCACGCTTTGCCTCTGCCTGGAGGCTGTCTTCATAGTCGGCTTAACTGTCTTGTATACTGTGAACCGAGCGTCAGCCTATGTGATTCGACGCAGTTTCTCGAGTCGTTTCTGCCCACTACGCGCAATCCTCAACTCCTGATCCGATCGTACCAGCCCTCTACTCCAGAGCTCAGAAAATAGCGCACGAAAAGCGCAGAAAAGCGCAGGAACAAAAATATCAGATGAGTGAAGAAAGCGCATTTTTTTGTAGTAGCGCTTTTTGGCACCGCGCACTTCTGTTTTTGGCCTGTGGGCGGAGCGCGCAGTTTTATTTTTGGCCTGTGCGTTTAAGCGCTGGTCAATTGGGCCATAAGTAGTACCCTACACAGCTGTCCTCGGGCCTCAAGACATCATAAACGAAAACCGCAATAAAGCCGGACTCCCATATCGATGCCTCCATTCCAAGGCAGGCCTAGCGTGACCAGTGGGTCGATCGCACCAACCCCACCACCACCTTCAGCTCTCTTAGTTTGCGCAATTGAAAATTCGCTGAAGTGCCTAGTCAACGTAATTCGTCAAGTGCTATTACAGCCGACAGATACTACAGCCGACAGTTATATTTAACAAGAACAGTACATTTACAATTGTAAAATTACTTGCGGGAATATAACTTGAATATGCGCAGCCTGACCAGACTGCTGGAGGGAGATTATCGCTATTCATCGTTTGGGGGGGGGGGGGGGGGGGGGGGGGGGGGGGGGGGGGGAGGAAGACAACCAGGCATGGGTGGAAGAAATCCCGCCATCCAGTACTGTCATGAAATCCAATACCCGTTTCGAGGCATCCACCCACCCAAGAGCCACAATTCTCCATGTTCGGCCAGTTACGTGTCGACTGTTTCGTGTTCTGGGCGGAGCCCCCGCGGGAGCCCCCCCTTCTTCACCCTGGGGGGGTCACCCCCGGGGTCACCCCGTTGCCCGTTAGTTAAAGCGACCGCGAGCGACGTCAACTGTTTCATGCTTTTCCAACCACTCTACCTCTGTCTCGGCTGCTCACCGTCTTCCAATTATATATCCTCCCGTGATACTAACGGGAACCAGGGAGCACAAATTTTCAGAAACAAAAAGAGCAAGCTATTGCCCTAAGTTCGAGGCAGAGAAGATCTCAAGATAAATGCATACTCTTCATCTGCATACGTCTAGGATTTCTGTGCCTAATCTAAGGCTCTCGTCTAGGCAACCCACAGTGCAGCACCGCAGATACATTGTCGTGCGATCGGCAACGGACGCATGGGTCCACATCAACATACCTGTCGGCCAGTCTTCACTAAAAGAAAGCGTGGGGCTGAAATCAGCCACCTCTCATGCGATAGATAAGGTAGGAAGGTAGCGCTTACCAATTTGAGCTGAAAAGTAGTTGCGACATCACAGGGTGACGCGTGTGTACATATCAACATCCCTGTCGGCCAGCCTTCACTAATAGAAAGCGTGGGGTTGAAATCAGCAACCTCTCGTGCGATAGATAAGGTAGGTTTGTAGCGCTTACCAATTTGAGCAGAAAGGACGTTGCGAGATCATATGGTGACGCATCCATGTGTACACGTCGACATTCCTGGTGGGTAGCCCTCACAAGACAAACAATTCGTTGAATTCAGCCGCCCCAGCTGCAGTGATTTTTGTGGTTGTTGGTTGTTGTTGTTTTGTGGTTGTTGGTTGATTGTTGGTTGGTAGTCAGTGATTTTTAGGCACGATTACTCGTTTTTTGCACGCTTCTGTTTATTTGAGAATCTGGCCATCGTTTTCTCAGTTTTAGATAATGCTTTCGAATTCTGAAACGTTGGGTGAAGCATCGCGCATGCGCGATACTTAATGTTTCTGAGTGACCGATGGCTTGGCTGAAGCATCGCACTGCACGCTTCTTAATGGTTGGGACGTTGCAAACTGTTGATTAGTTGCGAGATCATAAGGTGACGCATGGGTAAAACGATTGTTAGGGGTTCAGTTCATCAGTGCTTTTTCTTTTGAAGCCCTTCCTCACGGTTGGGCGATTCCCTTTAGCCTATTTGGCCTACCCCTGGACTGTAACATACATACACACATGAGTACACGTCATCATCCCTGTTGGGTAGCTTTCACAAGAAAAAAATGGAGTTCAATTCAGCATGAAGCATCGCACTGCACGCTTCTTCCTGTTTCGAACGTCGCAGACTGTTAGTTGGCTCAGGCATCATCCAGCTAAATAGTTGGCATTGGTTGGCAGAGCAAGTTGGCTTTGTCACCAGGCTGGCACGTCGGGTTCGTTATGTCCACACACCACGGACTGACGTTCAAATAATAGTAACTTGTGGTTCCAGCCCCCCCCACCCCACCCACCCACCCCCCCACACACACCACCACCACCACCACCACACACACACGCACCCACACACATACCCTCACCCACAAATACCCACCCACACACATACCCACCCACACACATACCCCCACACACATACCCACCCACCCATCCACACACCCACACACAAACACACATACGCTCATACATACCCACATCCACAGACCCCCACGCACCCACGCACCCACACATACCCAGGCATGGCAGTGCCCTACCTCCCAACCCATACACAGCCATGGCAGTGCCCTACCTCCCAACCCATACACAGCCATGGCAGTGCCCCTCTTGCTTTCAAAGCTATGGCATAGCCCCCCCCTCCCACCCCCCACACACAGCATTAGCGATGCCGCACCACCCATGCACAGCCATGGCAGTGCCCCCCCCCCCCCCCACCCCCCCCCCCCCCCCCCCCACACACACACAGCATTAGCAATGCCGCACCACCCATACACAGCCATGGCAGTGTTCCCTCCCCACCCCCCACCCCCCCCACACACACAGCATTAGCGATGCCGCACCACCCATGCACAGCCATGGCAGTGCTCCCCCCCCCCCCCCCCCATCCCCCCCACACACACAGCATTAGCGATGCCGCACCACCCATACACAGCCATGGCAGTGCTCCCCCCCCCACCCCCCCCCCACCCCACACACACAGCATTAGCGATGCCGCACCACCCATACACAGCCATGGCAGTGCTCCCCCCCCCCCCCCCCCCCCACACACACACACACAGCATTAGCAATGCCGCACCACCCATACACAGCCATAGCAGTGCCCCCCCCCCCCCCCCCCCCCACACACACACACACACAGCATTAGCAATGCCGCACCACCCATACACAGCCATGGCAGTGCCCCCCCCCCCCCCCCCCCTCACACACACACACACACACACACACACACACACACACACACACGCACACAGCATTAGCAATGCCGCACCACCCATGCACAGCCATGGCAGTGCCCCCCCCCCCCCCCCCCCACCCCACACACACACACACACACACACACAGCATTAGCAATGCCGCACCACCCATACACCCAGCCATGACAGTGCTCCACACCCAGCCATATGTACAGCAGTGGTAGTGCCCCACACCCACCCATATGTACAACCATGGTAGTGCCCCACACCTACCCAGCCATACACCCAGCCATGACAGTGCTCCACACCCAGCCATATGTACAGCAGTGGTAGTGCCCCACACGCAGCCATTTGGTAGTGCCCCACACGCAGCCATACGTACAGCAGTGGTAGTGCCCCACACCCAGCCATATGTACAACCATGGTAGTGCCCCACACCCAGCCATATGTACAACCATGGTAGTGCCCCACACCCAGCCATATGTACAACCATGGTAGTGCCCCACACCCAGCCATATGTACAACCATGGTAGTGCCCCACACCCAGCCATATGTACAACCATGGTAGTGCCCCACACCCAGCCATATGTACAACCATGGTAGTGCCCCACACCCAGCCATATGTACAACCATGGTAGTGCCCCACACCCAGCCATATGTACAACCATGTAGTGCCCCACACCCAGCCATATGTACAACCATGGTAGTGCCCCACACCCAGCCATATGTACAACCATGGTAGTGCCCCACACCCAGCCATATGTACAACCATGGTAGTGCCCCACACCCAGCCATATGTACAACCATGGTAGTGCCCCACACCCAGCCATATGTACAACCATGGTAGTGCCCCACACCCAGCCATATGTACAACCATGGTAGTGCCCCACACCCAGCCATACACCCAGCCATATTTGCAGCCATGACAGTGCCCCACACCCAGCCATATGTACAACCATGGTAGTGCCCCACACCTACCCAGCCATACACCCAGACATATTTGCAGCCATTGTAGTGCCCCACACCCAGCCATATGTACAACCATGGGTGTGCCCCACACCCAGCCATATGTGCAGCAGTGGTAGTGCCCCACACCTACCCAGCCATACACCCAGCCATGACAGTGCTCCACACCCAGCCATATGTACAGCAGTGGTAGTGCCCCACACCCAGCCATATGTACAACAATGGTAGTGCCCCACACCTACCCAGCCATACACCCAGCCATGACAGTGCTCCACACCCAGCCGTATGTACAGACATGGTAGTGCCCCACACCCAGCCATACACCCAGCCATATTTGCAGCCATGGTAGTGCCCCACACCCAGCCACACACCCAGCCATATTTGTAGCCATGGTAATGCCCCACACCCAGCCATACACCCAGCCATACACCCAGCCATATTTGCAGCCATGGTAGGGCCCCACACACAGCCATACACCCAGCCATATTTGTAGCCATGGTAGTGCCCCACACCCAGCCATACAACCAGCCATACACCCAGCCATATTTGCAGCCATGGTAGTGCCCCACACCCAGCCATACACCCAGCCATATTTGTAGCCATGGTAGTGCCCCACACCCAGCCATACACCCAGCCATACACCCAGCCATATTTGCAGCCATGGTAGTGCCCCACACCCAGCCATACACCCAGCCATATTTGTAGCCATGGTAGTGCCCCACACCCAGCCATACACCCAGCCATATTTGCAGCCATGGTAGTGCCCCACACCCAGCCATACACCCAGCCATACACCCAGCCATACACCCAGCCATACACCCAGCCATACACCCAGCCATACACCCAGCCATACACCCAGCCCCACACCCAGCCATACACCCAGCCATGGTAGTGCCCCACACCCAGCCCCACACCCAGCCATACACCCAGCCATACACCCAGCCATATACCCAGCCATACACCCAGCCATGGTAAACCCCCATCCCCCAACCCCTGTCATCGACAACTATGCTACATGCTCCACCCACCAACCACCAACCAACAAACACCAAACTCCAAACACCAAACACGAAGGGGAAGGTACCTTCAACCTCACGCCCGTGGCAAGGCTTACCATTGTTCAATTTTGATGTTCATGGATCTAACCAGGCAGCTGCCAAGCTGGGCTGCCCCACCTACTTTGGCCATTTGGCTGTTGACCTATTTGGCTACCCCTGGACTGTAATATGCACTCAACAATGTTGGGTCCACCACCACCACCACCACCACCCACCGACCGCCATCCCCAACCCCTAACCCCTCTCATGGACCATTATGCTACATGCTCAACCCACCAACCACCAACCACCAACCACCAAGAGGAAGGTACCTTCAACCTCACGCTACATGGCAAGGCTTGACATTGTTCAATTTTGATGTTCAGGGAGCTAACCAGGCAGCTGCAGCTGCTAAGCTGGGATACCCAACCTACTTTGCTGGGCAGGTGGGCGAAGATGGCAATGCTGCCATGCTGCGCGAATGCCTTGCCGCCAGCGGTTGCAAGCTAGAGCACATGAAGACTGTTCCGGGTCCCACCGGCACTGCACTCATCTTGCTGCAGACTTCAGGTATTGGGAGGGGGGGAGAGGGGGGGGAGAGAGAGGGAGAAGGGGAGGGGGGGGGGGGGGAGAGGGGCAGGGGCAGGGATTGGTGTTGAGGGAGGGAGAGGGGCAGGGGCAGGGATTGGTGTTGAGGGAGGGAGAGGGGCAGGGGCAGGGATTGGTGTTGAGGGAGGAGAGGGGCAGGGGCAGGGATTGGTGTTGAGGGAGGGAGAGGGGCAGGGGCAGGGATTGGTGTTGAGGGGGGAGGGAGAGGGGCAGGGGCAGGGATTGGTGTTGAGGGGGGAGAGGGGCAGGGGCAGGGATTGGTGTTGAGGGGGGAGAGGGGCAGGGGCAGGGGCAGGGATTGGTGTTGAGGGAGGGAGAGGGGCAGGGGCAGGGATTGGTGTTGAGGGAGGGGAGAGGGGCAGGGGCAGGGATTGGTGTTGAGGGGGGAGAGGGGCAGGGCAGGATTGGTGTTGAGGGGGGAGAGGGGCAGGGGCAGGGATTGGTGTTGAGGGGGGGAGAGGGCAGGGGCAGGGATTGGTGTTGAGGGGGAGAGGGGCAGGGGCAGGGATTGGTGTTGAGGGAGGGAGGGGCAGGGGCAGGGATTGGTGTTGAGGGGGGAGAGGGAGGGGCAGGGGCAGGGATTGGTGTTGAGGGGGGAGAGGGGCAGGGCAGGGATTGGTGTTGAGGGGGGAGAGGGCAGGGGCAGGGATTGGTTGGAGGGAGGGGAGAGGGCAGGGGCAGGGATTGGTGTTGAGGGGGAGAGGGAGGGGCAGGGATTGGTGTTGAGGGAGGGAGGGCAGGGGGAGGGGTTGGTGGAGGGGAGAGAGGGAGGGGCAGGGGGATTGGTGTTGAGGGAGGGAGAGGGGCAGGGGGAGTTGGTGTTGAGGGAGAGGGAGGGGGAGGGGAGTTGGTGGAGGGAAGGTAGAGGGAGGGGGAGGGGTTGGTGGAGGGGTAGAGGAGGGGGAGGGGGTTGGTGGAGGGGTAGAGGGAGGGGGAGGGGGTTGGAGGGGTAGAGGAGGGGGAGGGAGTTGGTGGAGGGGGTAGAGGAGGGGGAGGGGGAGTTGGTGGAGGGGTAGAGGGAGGGGGAGGGGAGTTGGTGGAGGGGTAGAGGAGGGGAGTTGGTGGAGAGGGAGGGGAGAGGGGGGAGTTGGTGGAGGGGTAGAGGGAGGGGGAGGGGGAGTTGTGGAGGGGGTAGAGGGAGGGGGGAGTTGGAGAGGGAGGGGGAGTTGATGGAGGGGGTAGAGGGAGGGAGGGGAGTTGGTGGAGGGGTAGAGGGAGGGGGAGGGGAGTTGGTGGAGGGGTAGAGGGAGGGGAGGGGGAGTTGGTGGAATGGGTAGAGGGAGGGGGAGGGAGTTGGAGAGGGAGGGGGAGTTGGTGGAGGGGTAGAGGGAGGGGGGAGTTGTGGAGTGGGTAGAGGGAGGGGGAGGGGAGTTGGTGGAGGGGGTAGAGGGAGGGGGGGGGGAGTTGGTGGAGGGGTAGAGGAGGGGGAGGGGAGTTGGTGGAGGGGTAGAGGGAGGGGGAGTTGGTGGAATGGGGAGAGGGAGGGGGAGTTGGTGGAGGGTAGAGGGGGGGAGGGGAGTTGGAGGGGGAGTTGGTGGAGGGTAGAGGGAGGGGGGAGGGGAGTTTGGTGGAGGGGGTAGAGGGAGGGGGAGGGGAGTTGGTGGAGGGGTAGAGGAGGGAGGGGGAGTTGGTGGAGGGGGTAGAGGGAGGGGAGGGGAGTTGGTGGAGGGGTAGAGGGAGGGGGAGGGGAGTTGGTGGAGGGGTAGAGGGAGGGAGAGGGGGAGTTGGTGGAGTGGGTAGAGGAGGGGGAGGGGGAGTTGGTGGAGGGGTAGAGGGAGGGGGGAGTTTGGTGGAGGGGTAGAGGGAGGGGGGGGGAGTTGGTGGAGGGTAGAGGGAGGGGGAGTTGGTGGAGTGGGTAGAGGGAGGGGGAGGGGAGTTGGTGGAATGGGTAGAGGAGGGGGAGGGGAGTTGGTGGAATGGGTAGAGGGAGGGGGAGTTGGTGGAGGGGATAGAGGGAGGGGAGGGGGAGTTGGTGGAATGGGTAGAGGGGAGGGGAGTTGGTGGAGGGGTAGAGGGAGGGGAGGGGGGAGTTGGTGGAATGGGTAGAGGGAGGGGAGTTGGTGGAGGGGGTAGAGGGAGGGGAGGGGAGTTGGTGGAATGGGTAGAGGGAGGGGGAGGGGGGAGTTGGTGGAGGGGGTAGAGGGAGGGGGAGGGGAGTTGGTGGAATGGGTTAGGGTAAGGGGGAGGGGAGTTGGTGAGGTAGGGTAGAGGGAGGGGGAGGGGAGTTGGTGGAGGGGTTGTGGAATGAGGGGGGGGGAAGGGCGGGAGGGGGAGTTGGTGGAGGGGGAGTTAGAGGGAGGGGAGGGGGGGAGGGAGGTAGAGAATGGGGGGGAGGGGTTGGTGGAGGGGGTAGAGAGAGGAGGGGTAGAGTTGGTGGAGGGGGGGGTAGGGGAGTTGGAGGGGGGGAGGGGAGGGGATTGGGAGGTGGAGGGGGGGGTAGAGGGAGGGGTAGGGGAGTTGGTGGAGGGGAGGGGGAGGGGAGGGGGAGGGGAGTTGGTGGAGGGGGTAGAGGAGGGGGAGGGGGAGTTGGTGGAGGGGGTAGAGGAAGGGTAGGGGGAGTTGGTGGAGGGTAGAGGAAGGGGTAGGGGGAGTTGGTGTAGGGGGTAGAGGAGGGTAGGGTGAGTTGGTGGAGGGGGTAGAGGAAGGGGAGGGGGAGTTGGTGGAGTGGGAGTTGGTGGAGGGGTAGAGGGAGTTGGTGGAGGGGGCGAGAAGGGGGAGGTGAGTTGGTGGAGGGGGTAGAGGGAGGGGTAGGGTGAGTTGGTGGAGGGGTAGAGGGAGGGGAGGGGGAGTTGTTGGAGGGGTAGAGGGAGGGGTAGGGGGAGTTTGTGGAGGGGTGTGTCCCACAGGCACTGCCACTCACCCTACTGCAGACGCTGGGTATTAGAAGGGTAGGGGTAGGTTGTGTGTGTTCGTGTGTGTGTGTGGGGGGTAGAGGGAGGGGGTGGGGGAGTTTGGTGGAGGGGTGTGTCCCACCAGCACTGCAGATTTCAGGTATTTGGAGGGGGAGGGGTAGAAGGAGGGGGGGGGGGGGGGTAGAGGAGGGGGGGGGGAGGGGGAGTTGGTGGAGGGTGTGTCCCAACAGCACTGCCCTCATCCTGATGCAGACTGCAGGTATTGGGAGGGAGGGGGGGAGGGGGGGAGGAGAGGGATGGGAGGGGAAGGGGGAGGGGGTAGGTGGAGGGGAGGAGAGGGGGGGGGGGGGGGGGAGGGGTAGAGGGAGGGGGGGAGATGGAGAGAGGAGGATTGGTGTAGAGGGGGTGTAGAGGGAGGGAGGGGAGTTGGTGGAGGGGTGTATCCCACCAGCACTGCCCTCATCCTGCTGCAAACTTGAGGTATGAGTGTGCGATATGATCACACTGATGAGTATGCGCATGATCACACTTCTCATCTGCTAATCACTCGAGGTTTGTTAAGACATAGAATATGCTTTTTCATTCCTAGTCTTGATGTGTGAGTGTGTAATGAAATATAATAATACATAAATAGTACGACTTAGTACGTGGCGTGAGTTGAGAGGCCAGCCAGTTTTCTCTGCACTGGGCCAGCCACCAGGTGATGGAGGGGGAGGTGTGAAAGGGATGGGGGTGGAGGGAGAGGGGAGGGGGCGGTGGGTGGGTGGGGTGGGGTGGGGGGTGGGGGGAGGGGAGCATTAAAACTGAAGCTTAAAATGGATTCACAACCAAATTGAATTGAACTTGTGAATTTCAAACTTAAGTTACTTGTGAATTTCACAATTCAGACGGTTGACTCAGATTCCTTTACAGTTGCTTTTCATATTTCCAATACATATAATTTACCCTTAAGGGTTTAGGAAATAAGCACATGCAGGCTTCATCATTGTCAGTACTTATATTTGCAAAAGTTGGGGGCCTGCTTGCTGGACATTGAGACACTGCACGAGAGGTCCAGCGATCTTTCAGATGGGGCATATTTAAGGTGTATGCTAGGCCTTGTAAGGTTTTAGCTCTGTGTGCGATATTTCCCTTAATTAGGGGGTATATCACAACACTGGCTGGCTTTACTGGTCTTATCAGCTGTTACCATTAAATAAAGTCAACTGCACTATCTAGCTTGTAAGTCCAGACTGTTCAGGTCTGTCTTTGTGCTACTACCATGTGCAAGAGTCACTGCAATTGCACACACACACACTGCCCTCAGGATAATAAAAATCAGTCCCACTATGTAAGGAAAAGGAGTGTAAAGGGGGACTGGGGAAAGGTGTAGGAGTAAGGAGCATGTACAGGACAGCAGGCTTGGCTAAGTGATGGGGTATCAAGAGGAAAGAAGGAAAGGAAAAGCTAGGCTCAGAGGCTGGAGGCAAAGTTCAACTTAACCGAGAGGTCTGGATCAGATATGCCTTAATGGCATCTGATTTCCATCTACCTTGAGTTCTAATAGTCTCTAGATCTGCCCCATTAGCCCAAGCTGCTACTACACCTTCCCGTCTGAGCTGTGCATGGCAAACCTGGCTGGATCTATGTCCAGTTTGGGGTGAGAGTGTTGCAATAGCAGTGAGAAGAGACTTCAGTCGATAGGACAAAGCCTGGCCTGAAAGAAGGGGGACTACAACTGACAAAAGTAGAGCAATAAGCTCACTCCTCCTAAGGAGGTCAAAGAACCCATCACTAGCCAAGCTGCATCTCTAGTAAACACGTCCTCCATGTGGGGCAGCAGGGTTTTCAGCTTCCTCATGGTCTCCAGACACTTAAAGATGAGGGTCTTACAACCGCCCTATTTGGGACTAACAACTGCCCTAATTGCCAGATGCAACTCCCTTAGGCCCTGGAACACCCTAAAGGCCTTAGAGATCTGTTCCCGCAAACACTGGAAGCCAGAGTGCGAGGGTCCAGTCCCTTGGGCCTGTGCCATTCAGCTAGTGCTGACATGGTTGTAATGGTGGCAGGCTAGTTATGACCTGCTGCCCAACCCATGACCAGGTTTAACTAGCATCAAAGGCACTTGTTCCTTGGGGCCAGGAGGGAGTGCATTCTGCTCAGTAAGCAAGTAACTTCAGCCATGTACTTGGTGTCGCTTAAGATCACATGCATAAGTGTCTTGTGAGCTTCCGAACGGCCAAGGTAGAGCCCTCCAACATCACTAACCCCCTGGCCCTTGTTGGCCTTTGAAGCTAGTGATGTGGAGAGACACTCTATATAGTGTGCAGGGCTGAGCACTTGAATGTTACCACAGGACATGGCATTCTGCCCAAGCTGATGCCACTGGGGAGTGGCTGTGCTGGCCGCAGCTGTTGCACCTAAGCATCCTTCCCTTGGTGCCTTGGTAGATGGTACATCCTATGGGGGTGGTAGGAAGAGATGGGGAAAGGGGTAAGCTACTGGGCAGGTCTGATCACAAGCAAAGTGTGTCATGTGGTGAGGCCAAGCCTGAAAACTTGAAAAGCTGGTAAAGATCAAGGCTTAGGCAGCTTGGGGCACCAAAATTTTAGTGCCCCCGGTGACTGTGCACTTGAATTTTATACCGGGCAGGACAGTACTGCTAGAAAACACTGGGTGGTGGTTACTTCCTGGTTTTGCCCGGGGGGTTACGGATATTTGAATATGAAGGCGTCCTGCGGAATCCTGCGTCGGCGCGTCTGAATACTCCATTTCTCCCACTTACTGTGTGGGAAATGCTGGCATTCAGACGTTTGACTCAGATATCCCTTTACAGTTGCTTTTCATATTTCCAATCCATATAATTTAAATTTTAACTTTTTTAAATTGAAGTGACTTGGTGAACTTTTGAATTTGGTCCCAGGCGAGAACAGCATCGTCATTGTGACTTCTAAATTTTAAATTTTCAAATTTCAAATTCGATTTAGCTTTTTGAATTTGTCCCCAGGGAGAACGAGCATCGTCATTGTGACTTGTGAATTTCAAATTTCAAATCGAATTTACCTTCTGAATTTGTCCCCAGGCAAAAACAGCATCGTCATTGTGGGGCGGCGTAACCAGAGCGCAAATTTGAATTGAAAGCAACTTTTGAATTTGTCACCAGGGAAACAGCATCTTTCATGTGACTTGTGAATTTTCAAATTTCAAATTTCAATTTGAATTTCACTTATGAACTTGTTACCAGGTGAGAACAGCATCGTCTCACTTGTGGTGGCGCTAACCAGAGCGGCTGGAACATCGATGCCATAGTATGCATGTATTCACAAGTTCACTTCAATTTGTAGTGAATTTCAAATATAAGTCATTCGTGAACTTTGAATTTTGAAACTTGGAAGTGACTTTTGAACTTTTGAATTTGTTCCCAGGTGAGAACAGCATTGTCATTGTGGTTGCGCAAACCAGAGTGGCTGGAACATTGATGCCTCAGTAGAGGAGCTGATCAGTCAAGCTGGCGCCATCCTTTACAGCGAGAGATCCCCGAGAAATCAACCTTCATGTTGCACAGGTTCTGTATGATGATTGATGATTTTGATGATGATTAATGATGATGAATGATGATGATGATGATGATGATGGATATGAATAACACGAAAACAAACACTGATGAACTGAAACCCCAAACAATCGTGTTGCCCAAAATAGCCTGAAATAGAGCCAAATAGAGCCAAATAGGCCAAATTACAGCCAAATATGCAAAATAGTATCATCCTTTTACAGTTGTGAGATCCACAAGGAAATAAACCTTCATGTTGCACAGGTTTTTGTATTTTTGTCGGTGGTTGATGACACGAAGAACATGAAGAACACTGACGAACTGGACTCCAAACAATCGTTTCGCCCCGAAATAGCCTGAAATAGAGCCAAATAGAGCCAAAATAGGTTAAAATATAGCGAATGTGCTTGATTGAAAATCATCCTTTTCAGCGTGAGATCCCCGAGGAAATGAACCTTCATGTTGCTCAGGTTTGTATTGATGGTGGTGATAATGATGATGGTGGTGATAATGATGATGATGATTGAGATGATGATGATATGGCACGAATAGAAAGAAACATAGTGACGATATTGAAACTCAGCCCCAAACAATCTTTTTGCCGGAATAGGCTGCTGGACAGTGCCTAGACTGCTGGAGATTTATTCCAACACCACCAACACCCACACCACACCACACCACACCACACACACACCACACCACACCACACACACCACACCACACACACACACCACACACACACACGCACACAATCACACAATCACACACACAAGCCCCCCCCCCACACACACTGTGACTCCTTGCAGATTACGAAGGCTGCGAGCGTGCTCGTGTCCTTGATGCTGGAGATGTATTCACACCACCACCCACACCACACACACACACCTACCACCACAAACACCCTCAGATTGCGCAAGGCTGTCTGGTATGCCTGTTTACCTTGATGCTAGAGGCATTGGGACTCATCCCACCACCGCACCACCACCCACCCACACCAAATCCACAAACCACACCCCAACCAACCCCAACACACCACCACAACACACCACCACCCTCCAGAACCCCACACCCCACCACCGCAACACCGCAGCACCGCAGCACAAACCCCAGATTGAGAAGGCTGGTACGCCTGGTGGTTCTTGTGCTAGAGGGCATTGAGGGACCCATCCCACCACCTCACCACCACACCACTCACACCACCTCCCCCCTCTGCTAATCCTTGCAGATTGCGAAGGCTGGGGCGGTGTGTGCCTGTGGTCCTAGATGCTGGAGGCATGAGGACCCATCCAGACGCCCTGCTTGCGTGCCGTCTCGTCCTTAAGCCCCAATGAGACTTGAAACTGAGCCGCTTGACAACATGTAAGTAATTGTATGCGCTTGACAAACATGTAATAATTGTTTTATTCCGCTTGACAAACATGTAAGTAATTGTATTGCCGCTTGACAAAACATGTAAGTGAATTGTATTAGCGCGTGTGACAACATGTAAATATGTATTGCCGCTTCACAAACATGTAAGTTAATGTTCATTGCCGCTTGACAAAACATGTAAGTAATGTATTGGGCCGCTTAACAAACATGTAAGTTAATTGTATTGCCGCTTGACAAACAGTAATAATTGTTACTGATCCGCTTGACGAATGGTGCACGATGTGATGATAGGTGGTTTGGGTGTTGATTGATGATGATGATGATTGATGATGATGATGATGATGATGATTGAATGATGGTCGATGGATTGGTGGTGTTGATGCATGATTTGATGATGATGATGATGAATGATTGAGCATGATTGTGGGGTTGTTGGTGATGGATTGATGATGAGGAGGGAAGCGAGGACGACGAACGACGACGACGATGATGATAATGATGATGGATGATGATGATGATTGTTGTGGTGATGGTCGAGTTGGTGGTGCTGATGTTGACGGGTGATGATGGGGATGATGATGATGATGATAATGGTCGGTGATGAATTGATGAAATGATGTGATGATTGCATGATGATGATGATGATGATGATGATGATGATGATGATGATGATTTGAGGAGGTGATTGATGTGGTGTGAATGTGGTGATGCATGAGATGATGATAGTTGTTGCTGCTCTGCTGCCTGCTGCTGATGATGATAATTACCATTTTCCTTAATGCACTATTGGACTCAATTGTTTCCCATGGCTTGGACAGAGTTAAGGGGGAATTATGAACATCACGACAACATCGTTTGTACCCAAACTGTCTAGTGAGAAATGTATAGTTCTACATGTAGGGGTGAATGTGTGAAAGGGCGTGGTATGGTATTGGTTTTTTGGGTAGAGTAAAGCAATGATGCACTCAAGTTTAACCTGTCCATATTTGGTGATCGGCCCCAGTGGGCCAAAAAGGGGGGCAAAAACCCGCGGGGTTAGCCCCTCCACCTCAAGGCCTCTTAATAAGCCATACTATTATACTTTCAAGGATGACCATGAACATCACAAAACTATGACACGCAAAACTATTGAACATCACAAAACATGAACATCCACAACATTTGAACATCAACACAACAAGACATCACAAAAACATGAACCATCACACAACCACTCACCACTAACACACTGCTTCACTAGCGGACTAGCAGGTTTCCTTTCAGCCTTTCTAGCTACTAGAAGACTGGCGGTCCGGGATCAAACTACTAAATGCAGACGTGGATGATTGGAAATCTTACACTTGAATGTCCCCCCAGGCCAACAGAGGACCCTGGATCAAATGAGAGGACTGACGGTCCTAGCATTAACTACTAAATGCAGGCGGATGAGATATAATCTTATAAGTGGGGCCGTATGCATAATAATCTACACTTTGAATGCAGTCCAACTGCTACTCTGATACAGGTGAAAGATGGCGGACCTGGATTAACCTACTAAGGCAGGTGGGATGATATAATGTCTCACACTTGAATACCCCCCGGCCAACTGAGACTCTGGATCAAGGTGAAGACTGGCGGTCCTGCGAATTAACGTACTAAAGGCAGGCCGGATTTATCTAGTGTCTCACACTTTGAATTAAACCCCCCAGGCAACTGAGAATCTCGGACCAGTGGGAGGGACTGGCGTCCTGGATTAACTACTAAATACAAGCGGATGATCTAATATCTCACACTTGAATGTCCCCTGCCAGGCCAACTTGAGAACCTGGACAAGTGAAAGCAGGCTGCGAGAAGCTTGATGATTTGGAGATGGAGTCAGTGCTTGTGAATGCTAGGATCAGATGGATCTCTTTCCTTTCCAGGTGTGTGTGGTGTTGTTGTGCATGGTGGATGTGTGTGATGGTGTGAGCCTGTGGTCGTGCTTATGTTGTGCATGGTGTGGATGTTGATGGTTGTGTGTGGTGTTGTGTGTGTGTGTGCATGGTGAGTGTGTTGTGATGGTGTGTGTGGTGGTGTGTGTGTGCATGGTGGTGTGTGTATGATGTGTGTGGTGGTGTGTGTGTGCTTATGGTGGGTGTGTGGATGGTGTGTGGTGGTGGTGTGTGTGTGCATGGTGTGTTGTTGATGGTGTGTTGGGGGTTGTGTTGCATTGGTGGTGTGTGTGATGGTGTGTGTGGTGGTGTGTGTTGCCAGGTGGTGTGTGTAGATGGTGTGTGTGGTGGTTTGGTGTGCATGGTGGTGTGTGTGATGGAGTGTGTATCTCTCTCCCTTGTGGTGTGGCTGGCCATGCGGTGGATGGGTCATGTGAGACCTCCATTTGAACCAGGACGTGTGCTATATCACGTCGCGAGAATCACTCAGCAGCAGTAGAACCTATGCAGTAACTACACTCACGCCAGACTAGACAGTTGCGCGCATAACCAGTACAAGCCCCGTACCACGCTCTGCCTCCACGCGGCACGGCTCCATCTATCCACTCCACGCTTGATCAGAACCGACTACGATCTACTCCATAATGATCGATATCGTGCTACGGAATCGATAAAGCACACTGTAGCGCCGAACGCTCAGACCACACTCCATAGCCCAAGACTACGCTCACCGCCACCGCTAGTACGTGAATTTACTATAATTGTATTGCGGCGCGGCACCAGTATATCAACCGTTGATCATTACATGCGCAACACACGACATCTGACAGTGGTGGAAGACAGCGTTTCGTTGTTCACTCGCTGTTATACTCCTTGTGTGATCGTGTTGTGTGGTGGTTATGTGTGTGCATTGGTGGGTGCTGTGTTGATGGTGCTGTGTGGTGGGGTTGTAGTTGCATGGTGTGATGCTGTGGATGTGCTCGTGTGGTGGTGTGTAGTGTGCATCTGAGGTGTGTTGGTGGTTGTGTGTGTCTGTGCATTGGTGTGTTGGATGGTGTAGTAGTTGGTAGGTCGTGTGTGCATGGGTGGTGTGTGTTGGTGGTGTGTGTGGTGCGGCTGTGTGGTGTGCGATGGTGGCTGTGTTGTGTATCGTGTGCTGTTGGTCGTTGTGTGGTGTGGTGTGTGTGTTGCATGGTGCGTGTGGTGTGGTGGTGTGTCACAATCAGTGCTTGTGAGGACTTAGAGATCAGATGACTTTTTCTCTTCACAGGTGTTGGTGTGTGTGTGCATGGTGGTCGTGTGTGATGGTGTGTTGGTGGTGTGTGTGTGCTGAGTGGTTTGTGGTGTGTGTCACAATCCAGTGCTTGTAGGCTAGGATCAGATGGATGCCTCTCTTCCTTTCAGATAGTGTGGGTGGTTGTATGTATGGGTGTGTGATGGTGTTGGTTGTGGCAGTGCTTGTGAAGTAGGATTCGAAGGATCACACTTCCTTCCAAGTGTGTTGGGTGTGGTGGTTGTGGTTGTGGCTGAAGAAGCTGAATGCTTTGGGAGTGCAATCCAGTGCGTGTGAAGTTAGGATCCGATGTGATCTCTCTTCTTCCCAGGGTGTGTGATGGTGGGTGTGCTGGTAGTGATGGTAGGTGTGTCTGTATGTATGTGTGGTGTGTGGGGGTGGTGGTGGTGGGTGGGTGTGGTGTTGTATGGTGGTGGTGTTCACAATCAGTGCTTGTTGAACCTAGGGATCCGATGGACTCCCTCCTCCTTCCATGTGTGTGTGGGTGTGGTGGTGTTGTGTGTTGCAACATGATATTTTGTGGCCAGTTGTTTTCAGAATTTTGAGCCATGTGGTAGCCCAAGTGGCGACCCAAGCCTCGTTCTAGGACAATGCGGTTGCGGTTACAATGTGTAGGCTGCTTAGAAAGCTACGCTTGGATCTCGTTCAGCATTGGATGCTATGTTACGCTTCTGTTCGATGGAAGGCACGCTATGCTGGCGGACCAAGCCTGCGTTCTGTAGGACGGTGCAGTAGGAGAAGGACGGCTGTGCAACAGTAGCAGTAGTTACAATGTGTTAGGTCTGCTTAGAAGGTACTGGCTTGAGCTCGTATCCAGGACCTTGGATTATGTTACGCTTCTGTTCGATAGGAAGCACACTACGTTGGTGTTTTAGGGTTTAGTTTTGTCTCTTAGTTTTTGGTTGTGTTTTATACATATTTTTTGGTTGTGTTTTATTTAATCGGATTTGTTTGTGTATTGTGTTTTACTAATTCAGTTGTATTATTGTGTTAATAATCAGCTTTTTATTTTGTTTTATTTATAAGGTTTTTAGTTATGTTTTATTCCATATATCAGATATCAGGAGGGGGACTAAACAGAAAAAACACTGATAACAGTGAACCCCAAAAACAATCTCGCTTTCCCGACAACAGGCTCTGGAAGTTTTGACAAAATTGATGTTGAAACGGCAAAGATTAATGCC
>JAJSRW010001881.1:0-28437 GCA_022414725.1 Microglena sp. YARC
TGTGTTTTACCAATGTCACCTTAGCACCCTACCGCAAACCCATTAATTGCGAATGTGTTTAACACCCCGTACCACCCCCGAAAACATTTATCAATTTTACACACCGCCTCCAGCACCCTCCAAACCATTAGTGCAATGGTTACTAAACCCCTAGCACCCCTCCGAAAAGCCATTTACTTGTCGCCACATCGTATTACACACCCTAGCGACCCTCGAAACCCATGATATTGCAATGTAAAACACCCCTAGCACCCTCCGTAAACCCACTTATTTTTGCAATGTCACACACCCCCTAGCACCCTCCGAAACCCAGTCTTATCTGCAAGTTACACACCCCTAGCCAACCTCCGCAAAACCCATTTCATTGCATGTTTACAACACCCCTAGCCACCCATCTCAACCTCAATGCTCAAGTACTGATGTATATACTACACCAATTCACTAACCTTTACCCAGCCCGTTCTTCCACACCACCGCGAATCCCAACTGATCTCTGCAACGTATGATGTAACTATCTCAACCCACTAGTAAGTACACACACCTCCGGAAACCATGACTCCTCGCACTCATCTTAACGACACACCCTCGCAATTCCTCGGACAACTAACGCCCATTTTAATTGCAATAGTTCTAACACACCCCTAGCCACCCTCCGAACCCAGTGTGATAACTCTGCAATGTCACCTATCTACCCTAGAACACCCTCCGAAACCCATCATTGCAATTACATCACCCCTAGCACAACCTCCAAACCCAATTTATTGCAATTATCAGCTGGAATAGCCGGCTTGTATTGATATGTCTTCGTTGGACACTCCTTGATTTGTTACTCCCTATAGAACTTATTCGGTGCGCCACCGACAGACGCGTAACATTTATTTTTTTTTATTGTCCAGCTTGCCTGTTCGACCTGCGTCGATGTTCTCTCTCCTGCACACGCAGCACTTCTTCTTTCTAGCCTGTACCAACCTGATCAGGTTTCCGCCCCCTTCCTCCACTGCTTGTGGTGCCCTTCATGGCTGTTCCTCCCCTCTTGCTTTAACTATTTTCGTCCTCCGCATTTTATAGGATTGCGTGCTGCAAAAACTCCATGACATGGATGGTCTTCCTGGTACGCCGGGCCATTTTATCATGCCCGCAAGTACATTCTCACGCGATGGCTACGACCAATCCTTCCAACGGAGGCAGGAACGGCTCCTCTTGATGATTGGCTAGACGTTCGTTTTGTTGCACCAGCTGCCTCTGCTAGCGGTCATGAGAGTCCTTCCCATCGTGGAGTAACTGTCATACCACTCGTGGAACCCCGGCCCGGTTCTTCCTCCATCTTCTCTTCTTTTCCTCCCCTGCCGTCTGTTCGCCTCTCCCGTACACAAGCTCTGCTCGCCTACACCTCCCGTCTGTCCGTAGATGACTGTGGACGTGCAGCACACTCAAGGCGAGCGCGACTAGCTTGACATCGGATGGAATACCCCGTCTTCGTTCTGCTCGCGATCCCCTTGACGTCGCTAACCTTTCTCCAGGTGTTTGAGAGCTCTGCCTGCATTACCGGAGGGTGTATCCAAGCCGACGACCCAAGCTCCCTGCTGCATTGTCACTCGTCTTTGCCCCCTTGTGCTCTGCCCAGCCCGACAGTCGAGTCCTACTGGCATCGAGCTTCGCTCTAGTGGCTACTGTGCTGCTACCTTCTTGCCGAGAAGTATTTTTCGATCAAGCTGCGCGGCGCGATCGCCCCGCATTGCCGTAGGGTTCGCCAAGGAGACGACCTACGCGTCTGGACCTGGAGATCTGGAGTGGTAGGAAGCAGGGGGTATGGTCAGCACCACTACGACGTGTGCTGCTCCCTCTAACCCCCCCAACCGGGTGAGCCGAGCGATAGAGGGGGGGACTTGGGATTGACTGATCATCGCACGCGGGCTGGGGGATTAGACCTTTACATGCGCCTCGGCTCTGCTCTTCGCATCCTAGCGATAAATGTTCGAATTCTATGCCCTTTGCTATTTGCGCATTTTCTGCCATTGGTGCGACTTTCTGCACCAGGTGTGACTTGCCTGCACTGTCATTCTCGTCTCCTTTTTCCCATGCCTCAAAATCTCGACTTCGACCTAACGCTTCCCCACCCTTCTGTGATCCAGGTCTCGCAGCGCCGGACTTCGCCCATGCACAGGCCGCAGTGTAGACGC
Source organism: Microglena sp. YARC (assembly GCA_022414725.1). Lineage (NCBI taxonomy): Eukaryota > Viridiplantae > Chlorophyta > Chlorophyceae > Chlamydomonadales > Chlamydomonadaceae > Microglena > Microglena sp. YARC. The sequence goes on from JAJSRW010001881.1 coordinate 2,181, forward strand.
CGTCCTGGCCCTAGATCCAGCGGCCGGTATGAGGATCTTGGCATGATATCTTGTGGATATTTTTCTCTCATTTAGGCTCCTTGTGACCCCTGGGTTTGCGATTCCCCCATGTGGTTTCGACAGAGGTTACTACTTTTCTTCCCGTGCCCTTGGTTCCCCCCTTAGGTGATTATGCCTATAAGCTACGTGAGTTTTGAGTTCAAGTGTTGAGTTCTGATAGGGCTTTAGGCAATTTTAGTTAAGTGGGATATAGAGGGAGACCAACCTCTTGATTAGGGTTTAGGAAATTTTTAGTTAAGTTTGGTATGAAGGATGGCTTAGATCCCCGTCATTAGTTGGGGCATGCATGTAGTTTGTTGATGATTGACACTGCTCAGCATCTGGTGCTTCAGTGTGTTATCTTCGCAATCGCGTGTTCATCTAGGGAGACAAGACTCCTTCGGAGCTTTTCTTTGGGTAGCACCTGATGTGTCGTTGTTGCGTTTGTTTTTTGGTTGCACTTGCTATGTAATCTTAGTATTGGCAGTCACGCAAAACGCTAGTTAGAAAGGCATTATTTGGTAGACTGGCTTGGGGTATCCCTGTGAAGTAAGCGGTTATTATATTTGGTTTCCAATGTTGCGCCAGTTAGTAGTGAGTAGTGATGTACTCTCTTATCTCCAGTTCAGTTCTAAAACTGTCTTCCTGGGCTATCCCTTTAGTATGGGTCCCCGTGCCCGCTTGCATCCCTCCTGTCATCAAACGTTGATATGTTATGTGTTACCCGGTAATTCCCTACGCCCTTTTAACATCTTTAACAACCCCAATTGGTGTTGGCTGGCCTGGCTAGATGTATCATGTTGCATTCTAGACCAGGCCTGATCTTGCTGTATGTGTGTGAAGTTTTTTAGGGCGGGTGGGGAGTTGGATATCCAACTATAATCTTAGCCGAAATCTCAGGGGTTTTCGCCAGGCCCTCCTCTGGGCCACGTTTTAGCGTGAAGCTTTAGGATTTAGACAGCCTTCTCATAGTGGTACCTGGATCAGGTCCATTGACTAATAGTCGCCAACCTAGTTACCGACCACCTCGGATGGCTCGCGGATTAAATAGTCGTTTATTCCGACGCCTTGCCTGTCGTCCCTGGTGGATTACTCGGGTCAAGCCCAAGACCTGTGATCATGTAGCCATTGCCGAATGGGTAAGTGATGATCTTGAACACTGGTCTAGCTTGATACTGCGTTATGGCTGGGGTGTTACAGTCAACCCAGGATTCATTGTTTTAGGTGCTTGCTGGTTCTCATACGTAGGTTAACATGGCCCTATGTGTGAGTGCCTATTCCTCAGCACCTCCTAGACCTGACTTATAGGTAGTCTAGATTGTGGAGCGTTACGGCTTTGTTTAGGCAGCTTCCTTTCAGCTGTCTTTCTTGGTTTTTGGTGGAAGGTGGTACTTAATTCAGACCACCGTTATAGCGTCTTGATGGTTTCTGACTCTTAGTTCCATAGGCAGATGGTTCGTTCGGTGGAGCTCATCATAGATTAGCTATTTCTTTTTACTCCACCACTGTTTTTAGATCACCAGCCCCTCATGTGATTGGAACTTTTTGTGGAGTGTAGTAGTTGTTTCCCTTCGGATTTTACTGTGAATTGGTGGCTGGGTAATCTTGCAGTTGTACTTGCAGATGTACCGCCGCTCACCTCTTTCTTGTTTTCCAGTGTATTTCAAGCGCCCTTTCAGTCCATCCTTTGCCCAGTAAATTCTTTGAAGTCCTTTTTATGCGTTTACTATTTTTCAGGTGGACAATAGGTTTTATGTACTATGGGCTGTACATCTACCCTTCTATTGTTCATTGACTGTGTTTCCTTTGTTGGTTACAAGTTTCTTGAAAATTTTAACTTCGCGATCCTTTGATTTTTTCAGTTACTGCAGGTTTGGTTTGCTTGTGGTTAGGCGCTTGGTGTGTTCTTGAGTGCATGAGTTCTTTGCGGTGCGATACCTCACCTCTTAGAATGTTTTTCGTTAGTGCCGTAGCTGGGGATTTATGATAATTAACTTTCATAAATCTTCTTACTTCCATTTTGAGTGAGAAACCAGTTTCATTATGGTTCTTTCATTCCCAACCTCTAGTCAATGAATTCTACGCTAAGAATAGTTTTTAAGGTAGTGGATTTTTTCCATCGACTTTTTTTTTCTTCTCCATCGTATGTCTTTAGTGTCCTCTTGACTGCGTCCTTTAGGCTTTGATTCTCTCGTGTGCTGCGCTCACACGATATTTGAATCCGTCTCTTTGGTTATCATTGATTGGCGTTAGGTTCCTATTCCCGGATCGGTTTTTGTTATACCGTTGTTCCCCAACTTTGCGAGGATATACGATTTTTTCAGTCTTCTCTTTAGGTTAAGTTCTCTCGGTTCTTTCAGTCACCGTTGTTCCCCCTCTTTGGTATTAGGATTGATATCTGTTTGGCCTCCCGTGATTTTCTGTTTTAGTGCCTACTATTCTGGATTACATTCTACATACATGTTAAAGTCTACTTGACACGCGAGGGTGTATGAGAAACTCTGTGCTTTAAACAAAAAGAAAAAGAAAGCACCCACAAAGCAAAAAAAGCCCCATTTACATCAGGGTGTGTCGAGGACAAACAAACCAAACTCCCAACCACCGTTTTTGGTGACGTAGGTTTTATTAAACCCCTTAGAGCCGTCCGGACCCAGATCCTCAACCACCCCTACAGTGGCGTCAGAGGTAAGAAGCCTAACAAATGAGAAGTCACAAGAAGAAGAAAAAAAGGATGATAAATTACGGTGCCACTAAGCAGTCCAGGGCTTCCTGTCTTGCTCTTTCTACAAGTAGAAGATAGTCGGCTAGGTTCTCCAAAAAGATTAGTGCCATTTCCATTCATAAAGTTCTGAATGTGGAATCGCCAGAATTCCACATTCCATACGGTTAAGTTGGGTATCCTCATGGACATGCCTATAAATATCTGTAAACAGCTTCTGGTAGCGGAGGCGAATTATCATTATAAAAAGGGCACTCAAACATATGCATTTCATCCTCAGGTTTTTCGGAACCCACACATTTGACAGTGTCTAATTGAGCGAGGGATGTGTGCTCTATCCACCACCCTCATTCTTTCTGTGTTCAGCCAATGGGAACCCATTCTAAACTGTGCTATAGAACGAATCTGATCCTGCTTATGTAAGGCGGATGTAAAGGGAATCAAGCCATTTCTCCATCATTGCTGTTGGCTGCGAACCATTTTTGGTATCGGAGGCGTTTAAAGCCAACCCTTCTCTCATCAGGGACTGTCTCTAACTGCATTGGTGTCACTTGGGTACTTAAACCTCCATGACTCAAAAACTTCAGACATAATACCTTTGACATCGACAGCCTCCAAAATGTTGATTTTTTTACTGGATCCTAGCTTGTGGAGAGCACAACGCAAGTCATGAACCCAGCAGTGTTGGAGTCAAAAGATTCCTCAAGAGCCATTCTAATGAGATCCTCAGGTTCTTTATGTATGGTCTTGTTCCAGAAGCGCAAAGCTTGTTTAAGCCAAGCAAAACACAACGGGGTTCTACCCAGCTCTTCCATGATAATATTAGATGTAGTAGATTGGCAAACACCCAACATTTGTTTAAGTATACCTCTATGCCATTTCTCACAAGCATGGTCATTTGAGATAAGTGTGTTGTTCAGAATAGAAGGAGCCCACACCTCACAGCCAAAATTCAGGATAGGTTGTACAAGAGAATCAAAACAGTGGGTGAGAATATCAATATAGTATTATCTCCATAGTATGGCATCGCCTACGGAGCATGTGGTGTGCCTTTTGGGCCTTAGTGAGCATCCTAGAAAAAGCAGCTTTTGCACGATTGCTTGAGTCACCATCCACAAAGAGGGATCCCAAGTAGATAAAAGATAACTTTGTAGAAAGTTGTGCTCCATCATAGACAAATTTGTAATCAGGATCCATGCGGGGCCTCATCACAGAATTGCTTGTTGAAAACGACAATCTCAGTTTTCTTTATATTCACAGCCATCTTAGTAGCCTCACAGAAATCTCTCAGACAGTCAAGCATCGCTTGCATATCTGGCCGGGGATTCTGCCATTATAGCTAGGTCATCAGCATAAAGTAAACAGTTGCAGAATCTTTCCCCTAAGCTCAGCCCCTACATTTGGGAGCTTGGATTGGAAGGAACGATTCAATTCTATCAATGAACAGACCGAATAAGAGTGGGGATAGGGGGTCTCCCTTGTTTAACTCCTACAAGGGATGCGAAATGAGGATCCAATGTCCCCATGTAGGCGAACTTGGAAAAACAACATGAATATACATGGACTTCAGAATACTGACTGAATAGGGTCCTTGACTCCTAGCCTTGCTAAGCAATCCCATAGCAAGTCTCTGTTGACCCAATCATAAGCCTTCTTGAAATCAACAAAAGCCACAAAGAGTGGTTTTTTCTTTTCTCTATATTTATCTACAATATGGTTAAGAATTAATGATGCATTTGCAGTACCCCTACCACTTCTAAATCCATATTGGCCAGCAGCTCTGAGGTTGAATTCTTCTGACCAATCATCTAGTCTACGTAGCATGCAAAGGGAGAAGATCTTCCTATGGAGTTGCTCACCGCAAGACCTCGATAGTTGTCCTTGTCATTCACACTGCCTTTGGATTTGGGTACGGTACCAAGGCAGCTGCAGCCCATTGGCTAGGGTAAGAAGTATTCCAGATGAGATTAAGCAGGTTAGTCATAGCTTGTACAAATCGGTGAGTTGGCTTCATGGGAAAGCAAATCTGTACCATTCTGCAGGGATACCATCTACCCCGGGGAGGAGTTTTTCCGTAGGGATTGCGGAGAACAGAAAACACCTCCTTGGTGGTAAAGTCTTGACATAACCATGTTTGGTGCGGCCTCTATCTGAGGTCCATCAGCTTGAGGGACAAAGTCCCTAGCATCCAGACTTGATCAATACCTACTTGCACATCAAAGAGGTCTGCAAAATAATCAGTCCAATCATGAATTGTGATGTCTGCCGTAGTGGCCTTGTTAGGCTCACGCACGTCTTTCCAAAAACTTTTCGGATAATGCCGAAGATTCGTATGAAGGTTCTCCATGCATGTTTCTAGCCACTTCCTCTTCTTTCTTCTGAGAATCCTCTTGTACTCCTTGTGCATAGAACCAGCCAAGCCAGAGCTAGAGCCATGTTGATGTTCTGCTTGGCTTGCTGCCTGTCGGGCACGATTGCATTCATCATCATACCATGCGTTCACGGGCCCGTGCTTACGCTTAGCTACAGGTTTGTGACATGGTGTGCATTTGCTTATGGCTAGTTCAATAGCACTAGCAATCCCCTTCTCTGAATCTTCCATATATGAGCTATGGAGTGCATTGTCAAGTAATCGGTTAACGTCTGGATCACGCTTAATTGTGTGTGCATACATCTGGACATAGTTGTCTTTCCATTTCAGTTTGGGCGAAGGTTTACCACCAGCAGGTGTACTAATAGTACCTTGAGAAGCCTAAGGGCAGCATCTGGTATGTGAGTGTGATAGGCATGTGGTCAAACTTTCCACCCCCGGGGCCTGAGAGGGCAGTCATGCTTGGGAGCCACACTAAACTTGACACCTGGGGTGTTGAGAAGACTAGGGGCGGCTAGCACATAATCAATGACAGATTTCTTGTCCATGCCATCTGCAAAGAAGGTATGTGCACCTTGCATATCACCTTCTGTTCTACCGTTAAGGATGATAAGACCAGTTACTACACATAGCTGGAGTAGGGCCCCCCCCAATCGATTGGGGGGAGCTGTGTCCATGCTACACCTCGGTTGAATGGTTTGGTTGGGGCTGTACTATTGGTTTGGATACTGGTTCATCTCCTAACTCGTATCATCATTGTCCACACCAAGACCTTCCCGAGCGATTTGAAGTCACCCATCACCATAACGTTGCCTTTTTCCTGGAAGTTCCCAATGATTTTACCTAGAGTGAGGAAGTGGTCCTCTATACTAATGCAGTCGTCACCATGTTGTAGTATGAGCTGTTAGCATGTGGGATATAGCACACACCAATGTGTGTTCCATGTATGCGAATCCATGCCATGCCTAATTCAGGTGCCTCATGGACTAAAGTAGCATTTAGGCAAGTGCGGACATAGATAGCGACCCCCCCATCCTTGCTCAACTTGGGGCGAGGGGCACAAGAAAGGCATTTGAAACCTGGAATGTGGGGGGTGTCTAGCTGGCCACGCACACCCCTGTGTGTGAAAACAATAAAATGTTGTTGTTTCTCACCACTTTCATTGCTGCACCGCAGCTGCTTAGAATACTGAGTTGTCCTCTGATGTTCCATGCAAGGCACCTTAGTCCACTTCATGCATCAGTCGATGAGACACCTGAGGGGGGGGCCTTGTCCCGCACCTTCAGGAGTCCTCTATTGAACGAAACCCACTTAGAGGGGTCCCTCTTAGCTTCCAGAAACGCTGGGAGGTGTCCTTGTGCAGCTTCAGCTCCTCAGGAGACAAGAAATCCAGAGCTGCTATTCCGCTATCCTTGAGAAACCTTCGGTTCTCACAATGGAGGAAGCATCGAAGCTGGAGGATACTGTGATTAGGGCAAGGCGGGGTCGTGAGGGATCCACCTTGCCTCCCATGCGTCGAGCGGACACAATAATAAACTCTGCCTTGTCTTGCTCCTTCTGGGCGTAGTGATGTTGGCTTTCTAAAGCCTGGGTGAGCTTAGACTTTACAGCCACCGCTAGCTGTCTGTCATTCTCGTTGGGATCTTCAGGATGCCTGAGATCCTGAATTGCATGTCGTAACCTGCTTGGTCTGGGGGCTGAGCCCGGTCGCTGTATGAGCGGCCGACTCCATGCAGATTCTTTTCCCCGTGCTGGGGGCACCACCGGCCGGACCTTGATAGCAGCTTCCAGGGCGGAAATGCGCTTCTCCTGGGATACTATCGTATCCCTCTGGGCGTTCAGAGTGGCCTCTATGTTTGCGATCTTAGTGGTCTGTCTCTGAACGGTTTCCCGCATCTCACTCAAAAGTCCTTCCACCAACTTCAATGTTTGATGCGACTCTTTTTTAATCGAGTCGAACGATTTGTCCAGTGTGGGTTTAAGCACTGTAGCGTACCACATTGCAAACCACGGGGGATTGCACTATCCCGGGTGATCCAGGTCAATGCTCATGTCTTGCGTCTGACTTCTAGTTATTGTCATAGCTATTCGCACAGGTTTAGTTGGGAGAGCAGCGAGTTATTGGGTGCCGGGTGACAGGTGCAATTGAAAGTTGCGAGTTTGGGTATGCGATGCGATGCGATGCGGTGAGGAAGGATGCGACGAGGTGCGATGCTATTGAAAGAGGTGAATTATTAATGTGTGATTATGGATGAATAGTATTTTTGCGGATTTTTATGGATGAATAGTATTTTTGTGCTTACCATGGATGGTTACATTTCCATTTTGGTCTCAGCTCAGCTCGGTATGACCCAAGTTTTTTGCTGCTACATTTTCGGAGTACTACAGTGGTTTTTGGATCATCCTTTCTCATCCTTTTATTTTAGACAAGGCTTTCTTCTGGTTTCCTGTTTTTCCGCCGTTCCTTAATAATTTTTGTTTCCTACCAGTTTATGGTTCTATGTCCCCAGTGCCATAGGTGGCGTACTAGTATTGTATGTCACCTGCGTCATAGGTGGAGTATCAGCATGAATAGCGGTGCTCTCGCTTGTTTTATGTCTTGGTGACTCCTTGTGTACTCCCTTAGAACTATCAGTCCTGACAGTACTATGTCAGCTTGCTGTTGACTGCGACATCGGTTCTTCTGACACGCGCTGTCTAGCCTGTACCCTGATCAGGTTCCAGGCTACCGCCCCCTTTCCTCCACTGGTGCCCCTTAATGGGTCTCCTGTGCTTATAACTTATTCTCGTCTCCGCATTTATAGATTGGCGTGCTGCACACACAAAGTCCACTCTCCGGAGTGTTCTCCAAGCTGATAGCAATATTAACACACCCCTAGCACCCTCCGAAACCCATTTATTGCAATGTTTACACACCCCTAGCACCCTCCGAAACCCATTTATTGCAATGTTTACACACCCTAGCACCCTCCGAAACCCACTTATTGCAATGTTTACACACCCCTAGCACCCTCCGAAACCCATTTATTGCAATGTTTACACACCCCTAGCACCCTCCGAAACCCATGTATTGCAATGTTTACACACCCCTAGCACCCTCCGAAACCCATTATATTGCAATGTTTACACACCCCTAGCACCCTCCGAAACCCATTTATTGCAATGTTTACACACCCCTAGCACCCTCCGAAACCCATTTATTGCAATGTTTACACACCCCTAGCACCCTCCGAAACCCATTTATTGCAATGTTTACACACCCCTAGCACCCTCCGAAACCCATTTATTGCAATGTTTACACACCCCTAGCACCCTCCGAAACCCATTTATTGCAATGTTTACACACCCCTAGCACCCTCCGAAACCCATTTATTGCAATGTTTACACACCCCTAGCACCCTCCGAAACCCATTTATTGCAATGTTTACACACCCCTAGCACCCTCCGAAACCCATTTATTGCAATGTTTACACACCCCTAGCACCCTCCGAAACCCATTTATTGCAATGTTTACACACCCCTAGCACCCTCCGAAACCCATTTATTGCAATGTTTACACACCCCTAGCACCCTCCGAAACCCATTTATTGCAATGTTTACACACCCCTAGCACCCTCCGAAACCCATTTATTGCAATGTTTACACACCCCTAGCACCCTCCGAAACCCATTTATTGCAATGTTTACACACCCCTAGCACCCTCCGAAACCCATTTATTGCAATGTTTACACACCCCTAGCACCCTCCGAAACCCATTTATTGCAATGTTTACACACCCCTAGCACCCTCCGAAACCCATTTATTGCAATGTTTACACACCCCTAGCACCCTCCGAAACCCATTTATTGCAATGTTTACACACCCCTAGCACCCTCCGAAACCCATTTATTGCAATGTTTACACACCCCTAGCACCCTCCGAAACCCATTTATTGCAATGTTTACACACCCCTAGCACCCTCCGAAACCCATTTATTTCTTGCAATGTTTACACACCCCTAGCACCCTCCGAAACCCATTTATTGCAATGTTTACACACCCCTAGCACCCTCCGAAACCCATTTATTGCAATGTTTACACACCCCTAGCACCCTCCGAAACCCATTTATTGCAATGTTTACACACCCCTAGCACCCTCCGAAACCCATTTATTGCAATGTTTACACACCCCTAGCACCCTCCGAAACCCATTTATTGCAATGTTTACACACCCCTAGCACCCTCCGAAACCCATTTATTGCAATGTTTACACACCCCTAGCACCCTCCGAAACCCATTTATTGCAATGTTTACACACCCCTAGCACCCTCCGAAACCCATTTATTGCAATGTTTACACACCCCTAGCACCCTCCGAAACCCATTTATTGCAATGTTTTACACACCCCTAGCACCCTCCGAAACCCATTTATTGCAATGTTTACACACCCCTAGCACCCTCCGAAACCCATTTATTGCAATGTTTACACACCCCTAGCACCCTCCGAAACCCATTTATTGCAATGTTTACACACCCTAGCACCCTCCGAAACCCATTTATTGCAATGTTTACACACCCCTAGCACCCTCCGAAAACCCATTTATTGCAATGTTTACACACCCCTAGCACCCTCCGAAACCCATTTATTGCAATGTTTACACACCCCTAGCACCCTCCGAAACCCATTTATTGCAATGTTTACACACCCCTAGCACCCTCCGAAAACCCATTTATTGCAATGTTTACACACCCCTAGCACCCTCCGAAACCCATTTATTGCAATGTTTACACACCCCTAGCACCCTCCGAAACCCATTTATTGCAATGTTTACACACCCCTAGCACCCTCCGAAACCCATTTATTGCAATGTTTACACACCCCTAGCACCCTCCGAAACCCATTTATTGCAATGTTTACACACCCCTAGCACCCTCCGAAACCCATTTATTGCAATGTTTACACACCCCTAGCACCCTCCGAAACCCATTTATTGCAATGTTTACACACCCCTAGCACCCTCCGAAACCCATTTATTGCAATGTTTACACACCCCTAGCACCCTCCGAAACCCATTTATTGCAATGTTTACACACCCCTAGCACCCTCCGAAACCCATTTATTGCAATGTTTACACACCCCTAGCACCCTCCGAAAACCCATTTATTGCAATGTTTACACACCCCTAGCACCCTCCGAAACCCATTTATTGCAATGTTTACACACCCCTAGCACCCTCCGAAACCCATTTTATTGCAATGTTTACACACCCCTAGCACCCTCCGAAACCCATTTATTGCAATGTTTACACACCCCTAGCACCCTCCGAAACCCATTTATTGCAATGTTTACACACCCCTAGCACCCTCCGAAACCCATTTATTGCAATGTTTACACACCCCTAGCACCCTCCGAAACCCATTTATTGCAATGTTTACACACCCCTAGCACCCTCCGAAACCCATTTATTGCAATGTTTACACACCCCTAGCACCCTCCGAAACCCATTTATTGCAATGTTTACACACCCCTAGCACCCTCCGAAACCCATTTATTGCAATGTTTACACACCCCTAGCACCCTCCGAAACCCATTTATTGCAATGTTTACACACCCCTAGCACCCTCCGAAACCCATTTATTGCAATGTTTACACACCCCTAGCACCCTCCGAAACCCATTTATTGCAATGTTTACACACACCCTAGCACCCTCCGAAACCCATTTATTGCAATGTTTACACACCCCTAGCACCCTCCGAAACCCATTTATTGCAATGTTTACACACCCCTAGCACCCTCCGAAACCCATTTATTGCAATGTTTACACACCCCTAGCACCCTCCGAAACCCATTTATTGCAATGTTTACACACCCCTAGCACCCTCCGAAACCCATTTATTTCTTGCAATGTTTACACACCCCTAGCACCCTCCGAAACCCATTTATTGCAATGTTTACACACCCCTAGCACCCTCCGAAACCCATTTATTGCAATGTTTACACACCCCTAGCACCCTCCGAAACCCATTTATTGCAATGTTTACACACCCCTAGCACCCTCCGAAACCCATTTATTGCAATGTTTACACACCCCTAGCACCCTCCGAAACCCATTTATTGCAATGTTTACACACCCCTAGCACCCTCCGAAACCCATTTATTGCAATGTTTACACACCCCTAGCACCCTCCGAAACCCATTTATTGCAATGTTTACACACCCCTAGCACCCTCCGAAACCCATTTATTGCAATGTTTACACACCCCTAGCACCCTCCGAAACCCATTTATTGCAATGTTTACACACCCCTAGCACCCTCCGAAACCCATTTATTGCAATGTTTACACACCCCTAGCACCCTCCGAAAACCCATTTATTGCAATGTTTACACACCCCTAGCACCCTCCGAAACCCATTTATTGCAATGTTTACACACCCCTAGCACCCTCCGAAACCCATTTATTGCAATGTTTACACACCCCTAGCACCCTCCGAAACCCATTTATTGCAATGTTTACACACCCCTAGCACCCTCCGAAACCCATTTATTGCAATGTTTACACACCCCTAGCACCCTCCGAAACCCATTTATTGCAATGTTTACACACCCCTAGCACCCTCCGAAACCCATTTATTGCAATGTTTACACACCCCTAGCACCCTCCGAAACCCATTTATTGCAATGTTTACACACCCCTAGCACCCTCCGAAACCCATTTATTGCAATGTTTACACACCCCTAGCACCCTCCGAAACCCATTTATTTTATTGCAATGTTTACACACCCCTAGCACCCTCCGAAACCCATTTATTGCAATGTTTACACACCCCTAGCACCCTCCGAAACCCATTTATTGCAAATGTTTACACACCCCTAGCACCCTCCGAAACCCATTTATTGCAATGTTTACACACCCCTAGCACCCTCCGAAACCCATTTATTGCAATGTTTACACACCCCTAGCACCCTCCGAAACCCATTTATTGCAATGTTTACACACCCCTAGCACCCTCCGAAACCCATTTATTGCAATGTTTACACACCCCTAGCACCCTCCGAAACCCATTTATTGCAATGTTTACACACCCCTAGCACCCTCCGAAACCCATTTATTGCAATGTTTACACACCCCTAGCACCCTCCGAAACCCATTTATTGCAATGTTTACACACCCCTAGCACCCTCCGAAACCCATTTATTGCAATGTTTACACACCCCTAGCACCCTCCGAAACCCATTTATTGCAATGTTTACACACCCCTAGCACCCTCCGAAACCCATTTATTGCAATGTTTACACACCCCTAGCACCCTCCGAAACCCATTTATTGCAATGTTTACACACCCCTAGCACCCTCCGAAACCCATTTATTGCAATGTTTACACACCCCTAGCACCCTCCGAAACCCATTTATTGCAATGTTTACACACCCCTAGCACCCTCCGAAACCCATTTATTGCAATGTTTACACACCCCTAGCACCCTCCGAAACCCATTTATTGCAATGTTTACACACCCCTAGCACCCTCCGAAACCCATTTATTGCAATGTTTACACACCCCTAGCACCCTCCGAAACCCATTTATTGCAATGTTTACACACCCCTAGCACCCTCCGAAACCCATTTATTGCAATGTTTACACACCCCTAGCACCCTCCGAAACCCATTTATTGCAATGTTTACACACCCCTAGCACCCTCCGAAAACCCATTTATTGCAATGTTTACACACCCCTAGCACCCTCCGAAACCCATTTATTGCAATGTTTACACACCCCTAGCACCCTCCGAAACCCATTTATTGCAATGTTTACACACCCCTAGCACCCTCCGAAACCCATTTATTTCTTGCAATGTTTACACACCCCTAGCACCCTCCGAAACCCATTTATTGCAATGTTTACACACCCCTAGCACCCTCCGAAACCCATTTATTGCAATGTTTTACACACCCCTAGCACCCTCCGAAACCCATTTATTGCAATGTTTACACACCCCTAGCACCCTCCGAAACCCATTTATTGCAATGTTTACACACCCCTAGCACCCTCCGAAACCCATTTATTGCAATGTTTACACACCCCTAGCACCCTCCGAAACCCATTTATTGCAATGTTTACACACCCCTAGCACCCTCCGAAACCCATTTATTGCAATGTTTACACACCCCTAGCACCCTCCGAAACCCATTTATTGCAATGTTTACACACCCCTAGCACCCTCCGAAACCCATTTATTGCAATGTTTACACACCCCTAGCACCCTCCGAAACCCATTTATTGCAATGTTTACACACCCCTAGCACCCTCCGAAACCCATTTATTGCAATGTTTACACACCCCTAGCACCCTCCGAAACCCATTTATTGCAATGTTTACACACCCCTAGCACCCTCCGAAACCCATTTATTGCAATGTTTACACACCCCTAGCACCCTCCGAAACCCATTTATTGCAATGTTTACACACCCCTAGCACCCTCCGAAACCCATTTATTGCAATGTTTACACACCCCTAGCACCCTCCGAAACCCATTTATTGCAATGTTTACACACCCCTAGCACCCTCCGAAACCCATTTATTGCAATGTTTACACACCCCTAGCACCCTCCGAAACCCATTTATTGCAATGTTTACACACCCCTAGCACCCTCCGAAACCCATTTATTGCAATGTTTACACACCCCTAGCACCCTCCGAAACCCATTTATTGCAATGTTTACACACCCCTAGCACCCTCCGAAAACCCATTTATTGCAATGTTTACACACCCCTAGCACCCTCCGAAACCCATTTATTGCAATGTTTACACACCCCTAGCACCCTCCGAAAACCCATTTATTGCAATGTTTACACACCCCCTAGCACCCTCCGAAACCCATTTATTGCAATGTTTACACACCCCTAGCACCCTCCGAAACCCATTTATTGCAATGTTTACACACCCCTAGCACCCTCCGAAACCCATTTATTGCAATGTTTACACACCCCTAGCACCCTCCGAAACCCATTTATTGCAATGTTTACACACCCCTAGCCCCTCCGAAACCCATTTATTGCAATGTTTACACACCCCTAGCACCCTCCGAAACCCATTTATTGCAATGTTTACACACCCCTAGCACCCTCCGAAACCCATTTATTGCAATGTTTACACACCCCTAGCACCCTCCGAAACCCATTTATTGCAATGTTTACACACCCCTAGCACCCTCCGAAACCCATTTATTGCAATGTTTACACACCCCTAGCACCCTCCGAAACCCATTTATTTGCAATGTTTACACACCCCTAGCACCCTCCGAAACCCATTTATTGCAATGTTTACACACCCCTAGCACCCTCCGAAACCCATTTATTGCAATGTTTACACACCCCTAGCACCCTCCGAAACCCATTTATTGCAATGTTTACACACCCCTAGCACCCTCCGAAACCCATTTATTGCAATGTTTACACACCCCTAGCACCCTCCGAAACCCATTTATTGCAATGTTTACACACCCCTAGCACCCTCCGAAACCCATTTTATTGCAATGTTTACACACCCCTAGCACCCTCCGAAACCCATTTATTGCAATGTTTACACACCCCTAGCACCCTCCGAAACCCATTTATTGCAATGTTTACACACCCCTAGCACCCTCCGAAAACCCATTTATTGCAATGTTTACACACCCCTAGCACCCTCCGAAACCCATTTATTGCAATGTTTTACACACCCCTAGCACCCTCCGAAACCCATTTATTGCAATGTTTACACACCCCTAGCACCCTCCGAAACCCATTTATTGCAATGTTTACACACCCCTAGCACCCTCCGAAACCCATTTATTGCAATGTTTACACACCCCTAGCACCCTCCGAAACCCATTTATTGCAATGTTTACACACCCCTAGCACCCTCCGAAACCCATTTATTGCAATGTTTTACACACCCCTAGCACCCTCCGAAACCCATTTATTGCAATGTTTACACACCCCTAGCACCCTCCGAAACCCATTTATTGCAATGTTTACACACCCCTAGCACCCTCCGAAACCCATTTATTGCAATGTTTACACACCCCTAGCACCCTCCGAAACCCATTTATTTGCAATGTTTACACACCCCTAGCACCCTCCGAAACCCATTTATTGCAATGTTTACACACCCCTAGCACCCTCCGAAAACCCATTTATTGCAATGTTTACACACCCCTAGCACCCTCCGAAACCCATTTATTGCAATGTTTACACACCCCTAGCACCCTCCGAAACCCATTTATTGCAATGTTTACACACCCCTAGCACCCTCCGAAACCCATTTATTGCAATGTTTACACACCCCTAGCACCCTCCGAAACCCATTTATTGCAATGTTTACACACCCCTAGCACCCTCCGAAACCCATTTATTGCAATGTTTACACACCCCTAGCACCCTCCGAAACCCATTTATTGCAATGTTTACACACCCCTAGCACCCTCCGAAACCCATTTATTGCAATGTTTACACACCCCTAGCACCCTCCGAAACCCATTTATTGCAATGTTTACACACCCCTAGCACCCTCCGAAACCCATTTTATTGCAATGTTTACACACCCCTAGCACCCTCCGAAACCCATTTATTGCAATGTTTACACACCCCTAGCACCCTCCGAAACCCATTTTATTGCAATGTTTACACACCCCTAGCACCCTCCGAAACCCATTTATTGCAATGTTTTACACACCCCTAGCACCCTCCGAAACCCATTTATTGCAATGTTTACACACCCCTAGCACCCTCCGAAACCCATTTATTGCAATGTTTACACACCCCTAGCACCCTCCGAAACCCATTTATTGCAATGTTTACACACCCCTAGCACCCTCCGAAACCCATTTATTGCAATGTTTACACACCCTAGCACCCTCCGAAACCCATTTATTGCAATGTTTACACACCCCTAGCACCCTCCGAAACCCATTTATTGCAATGTTTACACACCCCTAGCACCCTCCGAAACCCATTTATTGCAATGTTTACACACCCCTAGCACCCTCCGAAACCCAATTTATTGCAATGTTTACACACCCCTAGCACCCTCCGAAACCCATTTATTGCAATGTTTACACACCCCTAGCACCCTCCGAAACCCATTTATTGCAATGTTTACACACCCCTAGCACCCTCCGAAACCCATTTATTGCAATGTTTTACACACCCCTAGCACCCTCCGAAACCCATTTATTGCAATGTTTACACACCCCTAGCACCCTCCGAAACCCATTTATTGCAATGTTTACACACCCCTAGCACCCTCCGAAACCCATTTATTGCAATGTTTACACACCCCTAGCACCCTCCGAAACCCATTTATTGCAATGTTTACACACCCCTAGCACCCTCCGAAACCCATTTATTGCAATGTTTACACACCCCTAGCACCCTCCGAAACCCATTTATTTTTGCAATGTTTACACACCCCTAGCACCCTCCGAAACCCATTTATTGCAATGTTTACACACCCCTAGCACCCTCCGAAACCCATTTATTGCAATGTTTACACACCCCTAGCACCCTCCGAAACCCATTTATTGCAATGTTTACACACCCCTAGCACCCTCCGAAACCCATTTATTGCAATGTTTACACACCCCTAGCACCCTCCGAAACCCATTTATTGCAATGTTTACACACCCCTAGCACCCTCCGAAACCCATTTATTGCAATGTTTACACACCCCTAGCACCCTCCGAAACCCATTTATTGCAATGTTTACACACCCCTAGCACCCTCCGAAACCCATTTATTGCAATGTTTACACACCCCTAGCACCCTCCGAAACCCATTTATTGCAATGTTTACACACCCCTAGCACCCTCCGAAACCCATTTATTGCAATGTTTACACACCCCTAGCACCCTCCGAAACCCATTTATTGCAATGTTTACACACCCCTAGCACCCTCCGAAACCCATTTATTTGCAATGTTTACACACCCCTAGCACCCTCCGAAACCCATTTATTGCAATGTTTACACACCCCTAGCACCCTCCGAAACCCATTTATTGCAATGTTTACACACCCCTAGCACCCTCCGAAACCCATTTATTGCAATGTTTACACACCCCTAGCACCCTCCGAAACCCATTTATTGCAATGTTTACACACCCCTAGCACCCTCCGAAACCCATTTATTGCAATGTTTACACACCCCTAGCACCCTCCGAAAACCCATTTATTGCAATGTTTACACACCCCTAGCACCCTCCGAAACCCATTTATTGCAATGTTTACACACCCCTAGCACCCTCCGAAACCCATTTATTGCAATGTTTACACACCCCTAGCACCCTCCGAAACCCATTTATTGCAATGTTTACACACCCCTAGCACCCTCCGAAACCCATTTATTGCAATGTTTACACACCCCTAGCACCCTCCGAAACCCATTTATTGCAATGTTTACACACCCCTAGCACCCTCCGAAACCCATTTATTGCAATGTTTACACACCCCTAGCACCCTCCGAAACCCATTTATTGCATTTTATAGCACCCTGCAATGTTTACACACCCCTAGCACCCTCCGAAACCCATTTATTGCAATGTTTACACACCCCTAGCACCCTCCGAAACCCATTTATTGCAATGTTTACACACCCCTAGCACCCTCCGAAACCCATTTATTGCAATGTTTACACACCCCTAGCCACCCTCCGAAACCCATTTATTGCAATGTTTACACACCCTAGCACCCTCCGAAACCCATTTATTGCAATGTTTACACACCCCTAGCACCCTCCGAAACCCATTTATTGCAATGTTTACACACCCCTAGCACCCTCCGAAACCCATTTTATTGCAATGTTTACACACCCCTAGCACCCTCCGAAACCCATTTATTGCAATGTTTACACACCCCTAGCACCCTCCGAAACCCATTTATTTATTGCAATGTTTACACACCCCTAGCACCCTCCGAAAACCCATTTATTGCAATGTTTACACACCCCTAGCACCCTCCGAAACCCATTTTATTGCAATGTTTACACACCCCTAGCACCCTCCGAAACCCATTTATTGCAATGTTTACACACCCCTAGCACCCTCCGAAACCCATTTATTGCAATGTTTACACACCCCTAGCACCCTCCGAAACCCATTTATTGCAATGTTTACACACCCTAGCACCCTCCGAAACCCATTTATTGCAATGTTTACACACCCCTAGCACCCTCCGAAACCCATTTATTGCAATGTTTACACACCCCTAGCACCCTCCGAAACCCATTTATTGCAATGTTTACACACCCCTAGCACCCTCCGAAACCCATTTATTGCAATGTTTACACACCCCTAGCACCCTCCGAAACATTTATTGCCACACCCCTTTATTGCAATGTTTACACACCCCTAGCACCCTCCGAAACCCATTTATTGCAATGTTTACACACCCGCTAAACCCTATTTATTGCACCCTCCGAAACCCATTTATTGCAATGTTTACACACCCCTAGCACCCTCCGAAACCCATTTATTGCAATGTTTACACACCCCTAGCACCCTCCGAAACCCATTTATTGCAATGTTTACACACCCCTAGCACCCTCCGAAACCCATTTATTGCAATGTTTACACACCCCTAAGCACCCTCCGAAACCCATTTATTGCAATGTTTACACACCCCTAGCACCCTCCGAAACCCATTTATTGCAATGTTTACACACCCCTAGCACCCTCCGAAACCCATTTATTGCAATGTTTACACACCCCTAGCACCCTCCGAAACCCATTTATTCGCAATGTTTACACACCCCTAGCACCCTCCGAAACCCATTTATTGCAATGTTTACACACCCCTAGCACCCTCCGAAACCCATTTATTGCAATGTTTACACACCCCTAGCACCCTCCGAAAACCCATTATTTGCAATGTTTACACACCCCTAGCACCCTCCGAAACCCATTTATTGCAATGTTTACACACCCCTAGCACCCTCCGAAACCCATTTATTGCAATGCACACCCCCACACCCTCCGAAACCCATTTATTTCTTGCAATGTTTACACACCCCTAGCACCCTCCGAAACCCATTTATTGCAATGTTTACACACCCCTAGCACCCTCCGAAACCCATTTATTGCAATGTTTACACACCCCTAGCACCCTCCGAAACCCATTTATTTCTTGCAATGTTTACACACCCCTAGCACCCTCCGAAACCCATTTATTGCAATGTTTACACACCCTAGCACCCTCCGAAACCCATTTATTGCAATGTTTACACACCCCTAGCACCCTCCGAAACCCATTTATTTATTGCAATGTTTACACACCCCTAGCACCCTCCCGAAACCCATTTATTGCAATGTTACACACCCCTAGCACCCTCCGAAACCCATTTATTGCAATGTTTACACACCCCTAGCACCCTCCGAAACCCATTTATTGCAATGTTTACACACCCTAGCACCCTCCGAAACCCATTTATTGCAATGTTTACACACTCCCTAGCACCCTCAGAAACCCATATTGCAATGTTTACACACCCCTAGCACCCTCCGAAACCCATTTATTGCAATGTTTACACACCCCTAGCACCCTCCGAAACCCATTTATTGCAATGTTTACACACCCCTAGCACCCTCCGAAACCCATTTATTGCAATGTTTACACACCCTAGCACCCTCCGAAACCCATTTGTGCAATGTTTACACACCCCTAGCACCCTCCGAAACCCATTTATTGCAATGTTTACACACCCCTAGCACCCTCCGAAACCCATTTATTGCAATGTTTACACACCCCTAGCACCCTCCGAAACCCATTTATTGCAATGTTTACACCCCGACCCTCCGAACCCATTTATTGCAATGTTTACACACCCCTAGCACCTCCGAAACCCATTTATTGCAATGTTTACACACCCCTAGCACCCTCCGAAACCCATTTATTGCAATGTTTACACACCCCTAGCACCCTCCGAAAACCCATTTATTGCAATGTTTACACACCTAGCACCCTCCATATTTCTTGCAATGTTTACACACCCCTAGCACCCTCCGAAACCCATTTATTGCACACCCACTGTTTATTGCACACCCCTAGCACCCTCCGAAACCACACCCTTCGAAAATATTGCAATGTTTACACACCCCTAGCACCCCTCCGAAACCCATTTATTGCAATGTTACACACCCCTAGCACCCTCCGAAACCCCTTTATTGCAATGTTTACACACCCCTAGCACCCTCCGAAACCCATTTATTGCAATGTTTACACACCCCTAGCACCCTCCGAAACCCATTTATTTCTGCAATGTTTACACACCCCAGCACCTCCGAAACCCATTTATTTGCAATTGTTTACACACCCCTAGCACCCTCCGAAAACCCATTATTCTTGCAATGTTTACACACCCCTAGCACCCTCCGAAACCCATTTATTGCAATGTTTACACACCCCTAGCACCCTCCGAAACCCATTTATTGCATGTTTACACACCCCTACACCCTCCGAAAATTTATTTTTTATTCCGAAACCCAAATGTTTACACACCCCTAGCACCACGAAACCCATTTATTCTGCAATTGTTTACACACCCCTAGCACCCTCCGAAACCCATTTATTGCATGTTTACACACCCCTAGCACCCTCCGAAACCCATTTATTGCAATGTTTACACACCCCTAGCACCCTCCGAAACCCATTTATTGCAATGTTTACACACCCCTAGCACCCTCCGAAACCCATTTATTGCAATGTTTACACACCCCTAGCACCCTCCGAAACCCATTTATTGCAATGTTTACACACACCCCTAGCACCTCCGAAACCCATTTAATTGCAACTGTTTTACACAACCCCTAGCACCCTCCGAAACCCATTTATTGCAATGTTTACACACCCCTAGCACCCTCCGAACCATTTATTGCAAGTTTGCACACCTAGCACCCTCCGAAACCCATTTATTGCAATGTTTACACACCCCTAGCACCCTCCGAAACCCATTTATTGCAATGTTTACACACCCTAGCACCTCCGAAACCCATTTATTGCAATGTTTACACACCCCTAGCACCCTCCGAAACCCATTTATTTGCAATGTTTACACACCCCTAGCACCCTCCGAAACCCATTTATTTCTTGCAATGTTTACACACACCTAGCACCCTCCGAAACCCATTATTTCTTGCAATGTTTACACCACCACTAGCACCCTCCGAAACCCATTTATTGCAATGTTTACACACCCCTAGCACCCTCCGAAACCCATTTATTGCAATGTTATACACACCTAGCACCCTCCGCAAACTCCATTTGATTGTGCAATGACACACCCCTAGCACCCTCAGCGAAACCCATTTATTGGCCAATGTTATATAGCAAAAACCATTTTACCGGAAACCCATTTAGCTATTGGCGCCAATATTTACACACCCCTAGCACCCTCCGAAACCCATTTTATTGCAATGTTTACACACCCCTAAGCCACCCTCCGAAACCCATTTTATTGCAATGTCTTAACCACACCCCTGCACCCTCCGAAACGCATTTATTGCAATGTTTACACACCCCTAGCAAGCCACACCTCCGGAAAATCCCTATTATATTTCTTCTTGCAATGTTTACACACCCCTAGCACCCTCCGAAACCCCATTTATTGCAATGTTTACACCACCCCTAGCACCCTCCGAAAACCCATTTTATTTGCAATGTTTTTTACACACCCCTAGCACCTCCGAAAACCCCATTTATTTCTTGCCAATGTTTACACAACCCCTAGCACCCTCCGAAACCCATTTTTATTGCAAATGTTTACACACTCCCTAGCACCCTTCCGAAACGCCATTTATTGCAATGAGGTTTTACACTTTGACCCCTGAGCACCTTTTACACAAAATCAAGTCCCTAGCACCCCCTCCGAAACCCATTTATCCTGCAAATAGTTTACACACCCCTAGCACCCGTCCGAAAACCCATTTGTATTGCACTGCCAATTTACACCGCCTACCAAGTCCGCTAAGCACTTTATTGCCTCCGAACCGCCACAAAACCCATTTAATTGCAATTTTTCTAGCAAGTGTTGCAAATGTTACACACCCCTAGCACCTCCTCACTATTTTGGTTGGGAAAACCCATTTTACGACGGACCCATAGGCTACTCCTTGCCGTGGGAAAGCTCCCCACATGTTTACAATTTTTACACCCCTAGCACCCTCCGAAAACCCCATAATTATTGCAATGTTTACACACCCGCTAGCACCCTCGAAACCCATTTATTTGCAATGTTTACACACCCAGCACCCTGGCCGTCAAACACCATTTTACACACTCCCTTAGCCAGCCACTTCCGAAAACCGCATTATATTGCAACTGTTTACACACCCAAGCACCCTTCCCGCATCAAGTTTAGTACACCCCTCTCGAACAGAATTGTTTACGCGCCTTCCGAACCCATTAATATGCGTTTACATGCACGCCTCCCGCGAAAAAACCCCATTTATTTTAGAACTGCACACCCTGAGCACCCTGAATGTGTGTGCTCACCATTTTATTTAAGCAATGGTGTATGACACACCCCTACTACCCTCCGAATCCCCAAGCACATTTCATCTATTGCAAGCTTACAGCCACCCGTAGCCACCCCTCCGCGAAAACCCATCCATATTTTCCACTATGTTTACACATCCCCAAGCACTCCAACCCGGAACCCATTTATCTTGATCCGTTCACATCTAAGCGGGTACTTACACAACCCCTTACAACCACACGCCTCCGCATAACCCATTTACTATGCCCAACTGCCTATGGTACAGTCACTCAAGCAACTAGATCCTCCGAAAACCGGTGTGTGTGTGTCGAGTCTTGCATAAATTGCCCAATTACACACTGACCGTAGCCACATAGCACCCTCCGTGAACATTCTCCGCGTTCCAATTATCATTTATTTACTTGCATAGTGTATATTTACACTGCACCTCTTAGCCCTCTATAGCTCTTTATCTGGGCCATTTATTGCTCTGAGATGGCAGTTCTACACACCCGCACCCTGCGAAACCATATTAATATTACATTAGCCAATGCTATCTAACACCAGCCCCGTACTCACGCCCCTCCCGATGTGTTGACGTTAGTCAATGCTCTTACCCCACACATCAGCACCCTCGCGACAAGACCTCATCTGCGGCTTATCGTCCATTATATCGGGCTAATTTTTACACAGCCCCGTTTACGCACCCTCCGAAACACCATTATTGTGTTGCAAAAAGTTTACACACCACCATAGCACCCTCCGAAACCCGAGTGTCTATGCGCCAAAATAGGACATCCCCTAGCCACCCTCCGCAAACGCCAGTGTTTGATTCTCTTGCATCGCACCCTATGGTTTACACCACCCCTAGCAACCCTCCGAGTAGAAACCCACCTGTATTATTCCGATGATCAATGTGTTAGCACACCACCTTTATCCGAAAAACCCACTTGTACTTGCCCCCAATGTTTAACACACCCTAATTGCACCCTCCGCATAGCCCAGCTATTCTTTGCAATGCGTTTACACACCCTAGCACCCTCGGGAAACCCAACTAACTATATGCAATGTGGTTTTCACTACCCTCCGTCTAGCAACAGTCGCCACCCACTCCCGCAACACCCATTAACTTATCGCCCAATGTTTACACACCCCCTATAGCCACCCTCCATTAAACCCAGTTATTGTTGCAATGTTTACAATAGTTTACACTACACCGCTAGCATCCCCTCCCGCAAGAGCCCCATTTGGTCATTGACAAATGTTTACACCACCCCTAGCTCCCAACCCTCCGCAAAACCCTATTAAGGTATTAGCAATATGAACGCTTACTACACCCTCTAGCACTCTCCGAACCACTATATATTTCAATGTTCTTATAATACACCCCCTAGCAACCCTCCGAACCAATTATTAATTAGCAATTTTTTACACACCACACCTAGCACCCTCACCGAAAACCCATTTAGAATATCTGTCCCAATGGATTTACCCATCCCCCTAGCACCCTCGGAAAAAACCACATTTGATGCAATGTATTACACACCCCTAATCTAGCATCCCCTCCGAAACCCTCGAACCCTATTTTCTATTGCACATGTTATTCACACACCACCTAGCACCCTTCCGCAAACCCCATTATATTGACAATGTTTACAACAACCCCTCAGCACCTCCGAAAACCCATTTTTGCATGGTTTAATCATGTAGTTGCAATGTTTACACACCCCATAGCACCCTCGAAACCCATTTATTGCTAATGTTTACACACACCCATGAGCACCTCCGAAACCCACTCTTATTGGCAAGCACACCCTTTTTATGTGAAAGTTACACACCCTAGCACCGCTGCATTTTACACACCCTACGCCCTCACCCTTACCGAAACCCATTTATTGCAATGTTTAAACCCCTTAAGAAACCCATTTATTGCAATGTGTTACACTCACCCTCTCGAAACCCCATTTATTTTCTTGCATGTTTACACACCCCTAGCACCTCGAAACCTTTAGTTATGTTTACACACCCTAGCGAAACCCCCTCCGAAACCATTTAATTGCAATGTTTTACACACCCTAGCAACCTCCAAACCATTTATTGCAATGTTTCGACCCAGCACCCTCCGAAACCCTTTATTTATTCAATTTACACACCCTAGCACCCTCCGAACCCATTTATTGCAATGTTTACACACCCCTAGCACTCCGAAACCCATTTATTTATGGCAATGTTTAACACCACCAATAGCCCCTCCCGAACCATTTATGCAATGTTTACCACGCACTAGACGCTCGGAACCATGTTCTTGCAATGTTTTACACACCCTATGGCACCCTCCGAACCCCATTTATTGCAATGTGTATCACACGCCTAGACCCTCGAAACCATTATTGCAATGTTCTACACACCCTCAGCACCTCCGAAACCTAAAAAAGCCCATTATGCAATTTTTCAATACCCTAGCAACCTCGAACCCATTTTATTGCAATGTTTACACACCTAGACCTCCGAAACCCATTTATTTCTTGCAGAATGTTTTACACACCCTAGCACCCCTCCGAAAACCCATTTATTGCAATGTTTACACCCCCTAGCAACCCTCCGAAACCCATTTATTCTTGGCATGTTTCACACCTAACCTCCCGAAACCCATACATTGCAATGTTTTACACAGTCCCCTAGGGCCTGAACCTTTATTGCAATGTTTCACACCTAGCACCTCCAACCCATTTATTGCAATTTTACACCCCTAGCACCCTCCAAAACCCTTTATTGCAAGTTTACACACCCTTGCACCCCGAACCCAATTATTTCTTGCAATGTTTGTACAAACACCCTAGACCCTCGAAACCCATTTATTGCAATGTTACACACCCCAAGCACCAATCGCAACCAATTTATTTCTTGCAATGTTTTACACCCCTAGCACCCTCCGAAACCCATTTATTGCAATGTTTACACACCCTAGCACCTCCGAAACCCATTTATTGCATGTTTACACCCCCTAGGCCCCTCCGAAAACCCATTTATTGCAATGTTTACACACCCTGAGCAACTCCGAGAACCCATTTTTATTGGCAATGTTTACACACACCTAGCACCTCGAAACCCATTTATTGCAATGTTACACACCTAGACCCTCGGAACATGTTATTGCAACGTTTACACACACCTAGCACCTCGAAACCCATTTAATTTCTTGCATGTTTCATACTAGCACTTCCCGAAACCCATTTATTGCATATGTTTACACAGCCCCTAGCACACTCGAAACCAGTGTTATTGCATGTTTACACACCCTAGCCTCGGAACCACATTTATGCAATGTTTACAAAACCTAGCACCTCTCCGAAACCCATTTATTGGGCAATGTTTACAACACCCTAGCACCTCCGAAAACCCATTTTATTGGCAATGTTTACACACCCTAGCACCCTCCGAAACTTATTTATTGCAATGTAAACACCCCTAGCACTCGAAACCCATTTATTGCAATGGTTTACACACCCCTAGACCTCGAACCTCATTTAATATTTGCATGTTTACACACACCTGCACCTCCAGAACGCAATTATGCAATGTTTACACATCACCCCTAGCACTCCGAAACCTAATTTATTGCATGTTTACACAACCCAACTAGCA
>JAJSRW010000331.1:0-5000 GCA_022414725.1 Microglena sp. YARC
AAGGAGAGATTCATCATCATATCATCATATATATCTGCATCATCGTCGTCTCATGTCATCATCATCATATCCAACATATCTCACTGTCATCATTATATATCATATAATATCCATATCATCTATCATCATATCATCATCATTATCGCCTCACTGTTATCATATAATCATCATATCATATCATCAGCATCCATCATATCATCATCATCATCATCATTATTCAATTCATTATCAATCATCATATCATCATGATCATCATCATCATCATATATCATCATCATCATCATCCATCGTCCTCACTGTCATCATCATCATCATTAAATAATCATCATCATCATCAAATCTTATATCATACAATCAATCATCAATTATCAACATCATATAATATCATCATATCATATCATCCAATATTATCAAATCCTCCATTCATGATCATATCCATCAATCCATTCATTATCATAATCAATCATCAATGTGTGTCCGTACCTCACTGTCCTCATATAATCAATCATCATCTTCATCATCATAATATATCATCATCATCATCATCATCATCATATCTCGTCGTCCTACTGTCATCATCATATCATCATCATCATCCTATGTCATCAATTATCATCATCTAATAATCATCATCAATTATCATCATCATCATATCTCATAATCATCATCATCATATTGTCTAATGTTCCTTAATTTCATCATCATCTTAAATCATCATATCATCATATCATCATCAATGATCATATATCATCATCAATTATCATATCATCATATCATCATCATCATTATCAATCAAATTATATTCATCAATCATCATTATCATCATCATCATATATCATCAATCATATCATCGTCTACTGTCCTCATTATCCATATCATATCATGAAATGATCATCATATATCATCATCATCATATCATCATATCATATCATCGTCTACTGTCTATTATATCATCATCATCATGATATATCATATATCATCATAATATCATCATTATCATATCAATCATCATCATATCATCATTATCATCATTATCATCATCATATATCATCAATCATATCATCATCATATATCCTCATCATCATCATCATGCTTCATATCATCATATCATCATCATATATATCTTATTCATCTCATCATCATATCATCTATCATGTTGTCCTCAATGTATCATCATCATCATCCTATGTCATCATTATATCATATATCATTATCATCATATCATCATCATATATATTTCAATCATCATATATATTCATCATTATCATCATCATATATATTCATCATCATCCTCATTATATATATGTTGTTCACTGTCTCAATAATTATCATATCATATCTCATCATCTCATCATGATTTATCATATCATCAGCATAATCATCATATTCATCATCATCATCATCATCGTCGTCACACTGTCATATAATCATCATCATATCCCTATGTCATATTATATTTATAACATCATCATATCCATATGCATATATATCATATCTCATATGTGCCCTACTGTCATTCATCATATATCCTCACTGTATAATTATATCATATCATCATTATATATCATATCAATCATTATATATCATCATAATCATCATCAGATAGATCAGATCAGATCATCAGTATATAGCATAGCTTAGCATATATCTGTCGCTCCTGTCATTATATATCATCATCATCATCATAATGTTTCACTGTCATCATCATGATTCATCGTGTCCTCATGTATATCAATCATATCATCATCATCATATATCATCTTATCATCATCATCATCATATCATAATCATATCATCTCTCATATCGTGTTATGTCATCATAATCATCATATATCCTCACTGTCATCATATCATCATCATATCATATCATGCATATCAATATCATATCATCATCATCATCGTTGTCTACTGTCATCATCATATATCCTATGTCATTATTATCATATATCATCATTATATCATCATATCATCATACATATTATATATCATATCATCATCATATCATCATCATCATCATATCATGATCAATCATCATCATATCTGATCATCGTTCTGTCATATTATTATATCATAATTATCATCATCATCATCATATCATCATCATCAATATCTCTCATCATCATCTTCCATCTCATGAATCATATATATATCATCATATCATCATAATCAATATCATCGTCTCAGCTGTCATATTATCATCATCATTTTATCATCATCATCATCATCATATCATATCATATTATATACATATCATCATCATTATCATCATCATATATCTCATCATATCAGATCAGCATCAGTCATCAGTCATATCAGATCAGATCATATCATCGTGCTATGTCATTATAATCATCATCATCATATCATGTCTTCACTGTCATATCATGATCATCATCGTTCGTCTGTCATGTATCATCATCATCATCATCATATAATATATATGATCATCTTTTCTCTATCATCATATCATATCATCATATCATGCGATCATAATCATCATCATCGTCGTCCTCCACTGTCATCATATATATCATATCCTACTGTATATATTCATGATCATCCATAATCCATCATCTCAAATCATTCTCATATATCATCATCATCGTTGTCCTGTCTATATCATATCCTCATGTCATCATTATCATATCATATCATTATATCATATATCATTATCTTATATGGATCATATATCTCATCATCATCATATCATATCACATGCATCATAACATATATCATCATCATCATATCGTCTCATGTATCTTTCATCATCATTATATATCATATATCATATATCATCATCATATATATCATCTTCATCATCATATATCATATCATCATATATCATCATTCTCATATATATCATAATGTCGTCTCATCTGTATATCATCATCATCATATCCCCAATGTATTATATCATGATCATCATCATCATCATTTATAATCATCATCATCATCATATAATCATATATATCATTATCATCATATCATCATATATCATCATCATCATCATCGTTGTCCTATGTCTATCATCTATCATCCTATGTATCATTATCATCATCATATATTTATCTCATATATATTATCATCATCATCATCATCATCTCATATATCATACATCATCACATCATCAATATCATATCATCGTCCTGCAGTGTATCATTATCATATCATTATTATATTATCATATCATCTTCCTATCATCATCATCATCATATTCATCATATCATCATATCATCATCGTTTGTATCTGTCTCTCATTATCATCATCATCATATCATTATATATGCATATTTCATCATCATCATATCTCATCATCATATGCATCGATATATCATATATATTGTCGTACTCACTGTCATCATTATACATAGCATATATATCATATCATTATCATCAATTATCATCATTTAATAAATCATATCAATATCCATAATATCATATCATCATCATCATATATCATCATCGTCCTACTGTCCATATCATCATCATTATATCATCATCATATCATATTCATCATCATATCATATCATATTTATCCATCATATCATCATGCATACATATGTCGATGTCATCATCATTATATTTATCATCATCATATTATATCATATAATCATCATCATTATCATATCATCATCATCATCACATCGTCTTATATATCATTCATCATCATCATCATCATCATATCATCATCATCGTCGTCGTCGTCCTACTGTCTATCATCATCTCACATCTTTTTCATCATCATCATCATCATCATATCATCATATCATATATCATGTGTCCTCATGTTCATCATCATCATATATATCTCATGTTCATTATCATATCATATCATCATCATAATATCATCATCATATCATCGTCCTCATGTCATCATCATCATATCATATGATATATATCATATCATTATCATATCATCATCATATCATCATTCATGATATTATCGTCCTCACGTCATATTCATCATCATTCATCATCATATCATCATACATATCGTCTCACTGTCATCAATCATCATATTGTTCACTGTCGTACTTATCATAATAATTCAATCATTTTATTAGCATCATCATCATCATCATCATATATCATCAATATATCATATCACATCATCGTTCACTGTCATCATCATATCATCATTATAATCTCATCATCATTATATCATCATATCATATCATCATATCATCATCATGATCATATGTCGTCTTACTGTACATATTATATATCATCATGATCATCATATCATCTTATCCACCATATATCATCATCATCATATATATATATCATCATATCATTCATATCATCATCATCGTCTATGTCATATCATCATATTGTCTCACTGTCATTACTTTCATAATAATCATCATTATCATCAAATCTATCATCATCATCATCATATCATCATCATATATCATATATCATCAATATCATATCATCGTCTCTTGTCATCAATATATATTATTAATCATATCATCATCATCATATCATATCATCATCATCATCATCATCATCATCATATATATCATATATCATGTGTCTTACTGTATCATATTATATCATATCATCATAATATCATATCACTTCATCCCCTCATATATATCATCATCATCAACATCATCATCATATCATATAGTCCTCAGTGTCATCATATATATTGTAACTCACTGTCATAATTATATCAATCTATATATATCATATCATCATATCATCATATCATGCATCATCGTCCTCATGTATATCATCATCATCATATCATCATATCCATATAATCATCATCATTATCATAATCATCATCATCATATCAATCATCATATATCATATATCTCATATCATTATCATCATCATCATTCCTCATGTCCATCATTATCATCATCATCATCATCATCATTATCAATTCATCATCATGATATTCATCATCATCATCCATCATCATCATTCATCAACATATCATATCGTCTACTGTCTCATCATCATTCGTCCTCACGTGTCAGCATTATCAT
>JAJSRW010000331.1:12500-35341 GCA_022414725.1 Microglena sp. YARC
GCAATAAGTCCCTCCTTTGTCCCTCCACCCATGCTTGGTCCCCTGCACTGCCAGGGGAAGTTTTTGGGGGGGGACATGCACTGCCAGGGGACGGGCATGGAGGAGGGCGGAGGCAGGGTGTTGAGCCAGGAGGTGGGGGGCATGGAGGTCATGGAGGGGGGGCCTGGGACAAGGGTGGCGATGGAGGGCCTGGAGCTTCCGCCTTCTTGGCACACCAAGGGCCAGGGGCAGGGCAGGCTCCCCATACCGGTCACTTCTCCCCCCCAGGTTTGGGATCGCCTAGGGCTCCAAAAGCGTCTACTGCCAACCGGACAGTTAGCCTTAGCTTTGACGATCCTTTCTACCTACCCTCAACCCAGTCTTCGCCCCACTTGGGAAGGGGGGGAGCTGGGGTGGGGGAAGAGGACAGGCTGGCATGTCAGATTACGGTTTGACAGGAACAGAGGCCCATGGTCAGCGCAGTAGCAGTGCACATGGGCGGTACGGTCCCAGTGGCACAGAACCTGCGGGACACATCGCTATGCTGAATCAGCAAGAGGGGGCGTGGCAGAGGCAGGCTGGTGCCCAGAATCAGCGTCAGGCCCAAATAGATGACAGCCTGGACAAGGATCTGATCCCCAAGGTCAGGCTGAATCCCAAACCTACGAGCGGAGGCCCCATGCGACATGCTGAGCACACCAAGGCAGTACGGAAGATGGTCTCTCTAAAGAGCTTGACGTAGTCTAGTGGTAAACCTATGACCTTTGTCATCCTATACATATTGTGTGTGCTTGTGTGTGTGTTGTGATCCAGTCCAGTTGTAGCCCTACTGGAAGGGAACTATACACCTAATGAATCTGAGGAGTGATGTATGTCACTGTTTCTTTTGGGGGCTACCATTAGCAGCTTCTAGGCAGCTTCCTTTCCCTGTCCTTGGGCCAAATCTGAAGCTTGCTTGTGGGTCTGACAGCTGGCAAATGGAATGCATTCCAATGCAGCTGAATGCTTTGGCCTTCACCCAGTGGCTGGCTATTGGAGCTGGCTGGAAGCTACCATGCGTAGCCCAAAAAGGAAACAGTGATGTACGAACATGTCTCATCACCAGGAGCACCTCAGGAAGCATTGCACAAAGGTATGTATATATTACAGAAAGGTATACAGCAGACGATGCATGCAAGGTCTCATCAACAGGAGCACCAGGATTTTTCACAGTAGCACGAACTCAGGAACCGAACCCAAAACAATCGTTTTACCCCGTCGTGTTTTTTCGTGTTAAGCCCCTCCTGTAACGGTTGGGCACGTTCCTTTAGCCTATTGGGCCACCCCCTGGACTGTAGCAACATACACATACACCTCAGGAACTACTCATGTGTGTAAGGCTCACGTTGCACTGCGCACCGTGTATTATTATGCCTATTTAAATGTATCTTACAGTCCAGGGGTAAGCCAACTTAGGCTTAATAGACTTGCCCAACCTCGAATAATTATGATAATTATGTGATGAACTGATGATAGTATATATTTCAGTCAAGAGGTAGCTAGGATTTGATTGTTGCATGATGTTTCAGCCAACTCTGGGCTGCTCACCGTCTTCCAATTTCGAGTCCTCCCGTGCGATACCCATGGAAGCCAGGGAGCGAACGTAGTGGTTTAGACAGTTTAAAGATTTGTTCAGATCATAGATATACCAACTGGGACTCGGCTACCTCAGGATTTTATAGGGTGAACATTAGATATGTTTCAGAGTTGGGTGTTGCCCATACACCAGGTGGATACCAGGACAGTCTGGCTGTACAATGTTATCGGTGCCCCACTCATAACAATAAGCTGGAGCCTGGAGGGTACATGCGGTAAACTGGACTGAATTGGTACAAGGTTGTTCAGCCAACTCTGGGCTGCTCGTCTTCCAATTCCAAGTCCCCCCGTGCAATACCCACTGAAACCAGGAAGCTCAAGTGAGTGGATTAGACAGTTTAAATACTTGTACATGTCAGGTACATATGGTACATTGGTTGTGCTACATGAAGACTTGGACATTGAAGTTTGAAGTTTCTGTGAATATGAGACAGTCGTGTGACTATGATTAAGTTGTGCTTTGGGGTCAAAGTCGTCATCTCATAATGCCTTTTTGGCGTGTGTAATATTCATGGATTTGATTTGATTTGATTGTTACATCATTTTTTCAGCCAACTCTGGGCTGCTCACCGGCTTCCAATTCCAAGTCTTCCTGTGCGCCACCGACAACCACACTTCGCCGACTAACAGCGCGGGAAAATATTAGGATTGGATTGTTACATGGTTGTTCAGCCAACTCAGGGCTGCTCACCGTCTTCCAATGCTGTCGCCCCATGCGATACCAACAGAATCCAGGAGACGTAAATAAGCGCATTAGGCTGGCTAAAGACTTGTCGCGTGAAACGTTATAAATGGCGCTGTGATCCCAGATATATAATTTTGCACTACGGTATAGTATCAGAAACCAGGTATGCGTATTTATGTCATGTAGTCTTGGGCAACCAGTCAACCTTCAAGTAGTTTGGCTTGCGTGCATGCTTTGTCGGAACTCGGGCTTCTCACCGTCTGCATGGAGAGTAATGATGGGTAGTGTAAAACTGTAAACATCGATCAACCCTTACGTACCATGTACATACATTGTACGTACGCACCATGTGAGTATGTACGTACGTTGACACTTGACAGCCGTAAGACCTGAGATCATGTACAGCGTTGTTTAAGCGCTTTGTATCGCCATGTGTTCGAATTTAATATTTATTTGCTAATTTGGCCATCGACAGCTCACCACCGGTATCTCGAGCAGCAGGTGCCAAGGCCTCCAAATTTGAAGTAAGGCCGATTGATTTTCTGGAAATGGGGCTTTAATGGTATGATTCATGGTGATGTTTTAAGCTTAGTTTCAGGTCATTCTGAGCACCTTATTTGGGGGGGCGGGGGGCGGGGGGGTCAGCCCTCCTCAGGCTTTTTGCTATCCTTTTACTCAGACCTCCAAATGAGATTTGATTGATTGTGATCTTCCATGCGATCCCTGTTTGGGAATTCTGAGGATGCCATTGTGTGCGCCCTTGCTTAAAACCCCACAATCCGTATCCATTTTTTTGAAATGTTGGGTATTTCTATTTAGGGGGGGGAGGGGGGGGGGGGGGGGCAGCCCTCCTCGTCTTTGTACGCGTTACAGGTCAAATCTTCTTTTCTCACTCGTGTCTCTGGTAAGTGTCAGCGTATACTACTAGGACACGAGTGCCTGATTGGCATCTGATCAGATGCCAATCAGGCACTCGTGTCCTAGTAGTATACGCTGACAATAATGACAGGCACTCGTGTCCTAGTAGTATACGCTGACAGTAAGTCAGGTTTGTTTAATGATTTCGGATTCTGAAAAGTTCGCTGAAGCATTGGTCACGTCCGATACTTTTAGGTTGCTAAGAAACCGGTTGGCGTGAGTCGCGTGTCTACCATTGTCGGTGTCACTGTCCTTGTCAGTTAGTACTACTTAGGCGTGTTAGTAGTACAGTCAGTTACCTATGTCCGTTAGGGTTAACCTTATGGTTTACCCTTCTCTTTTCTGTGTCGGATTTTCGCCTCAAAGGGTGGGCCTCCCAATGCTAACCTTAAACTTACAAGACTAGATACGATTGGAGGAGGTACTCCAACTCGGAACGAACGAGCAGTTACTCCCTTCATTTTATTCAGATATCAGACATGCTACTTGATCAGTTGTTTTTAAAGGATTTGGGCCTAAACTTTGATGATCGACAGTGTTCGATGCCCAGGTCTGGGGTTGAGGAGATAAAAACATTACAGATCGGCCTGCACGATTTTGCTAGCATTCAGGCTCCACCAATAAACTAATGTATCGGTCACATGCAGTGATGGAGAGTTTAGGGTTTGAACCATTTGGGTTTTAATCGCCTGGGCTTTGGACGGACGGCCTGGCTTGGCCTTCGCCTGGTGCCCTGGTCCTTATTCGGAACCATTGTGCTCCTCTCAACGTGTCGGGTCGAAGCTTTTGTATGGACGAATCATAACAGCAACGCTCTGGTACCCGCCCCCAAGCTGTTACTATTTTTTGCTTGGCCACATTTTTGAATTTTCGGTTAGTGTGGACCTGACAACCTGTCATGAGTCATCCTGGTGACCTGGCCTAGCTGAGGGGTTGCCGAATCCAACAGGAGCGGGGGAAGCTGGAGCAGGGGCGAGGGCAGCAGCGGGTCTTGAAGCAAAAAATATCATCCAGCTTTCGCTGGCTGAGTGGAGCGTTTATTTTGTTGGGAGGCATTTAACGGTCTGTTGAGGAGAGCTGAAGCGGGAAACGATGAAATAGCATATAATTACAAATATCCAGGCTGTACTATCTGGGGGTTGAGACGGCTTGGAGGCTTTGGAGCATTTGAAATTGGTGGCCAATAGTTCAGTTTGGACTCTAAACTTAGAGCCTCAGAGACACTCTGGCATGTGACGCTGTGACATACTGATACAAATGTTACTCAAGTGAGACGCAACCGACCTACTAAAGCTGCGTCTGCGACGCAACCAACTCACTGAAGCTACGTCTGCGAGGCAACGGACCCTCCCCACGTTGCGCCCTGCAACGCAGCGGACTCTTCTACGTTGCATCCGCGACGGAGGTCGCAGCGTCCCAAACTACCCTGCTGAGTACCCGCTCGGATTGTTGAACACAGAACAAGCCACTCCATGCTACATACCATGCTACCAATCGACCAATTACATTACATTACATTACATTACATGTTAAAGTCTACTTGACACCGCGAGGGTGTATGAGACTCTGTGCTTTAAACAAAAAGAAAAACACCCACAAAGCAAAAAACCCCATTACATCAGGGGTGTGTCGAGGACAAACAAACCAAACTCCCAACCACCGTTTTGGTGGCGTAGGTATTAAACCCCTTAGAGCAGGACCCAGATCTCAACCACTTACAGTGGCGGAGGTAAGAAGCTAACAAATGAGAAGTCTCAAGAAAAAAAAAAAGGGATAATAAATTACGGTGCCACTAAGCAGTCCAGGGCTTCCTGTCTTGCTCTTCTACAAGTAGAAAGATAGTCGGCTAGGTTGCTCCAAAAAGACTTAGTGCCATTTCCATTCATAAAGGTTCTGAATGTAGAATCGCAGAATTTGATGCAATGACCAGCGAGCAGCACAGGAGAACCTACGAGGACCTAGACAAGTCGTTAAACTGTATAATCCACTTAGTATGCTCCCTACATTCCATGAGTATCTCACAATGGGACTTGGAATTGGATGGCGGTGAGCAGCCCAGAGTTGGCTGAAGAAACAGGTTACCATCCAGTCCAACAACTATGGGCAAGCGACTTCCTATTCAATCCGTAGTCTCTGTGAACACTAATACCCGCACCCGTTCGGATCGTTGACCACTGAACAATCCACACCATGATACATGCAATGATACCAATCGACCAATGACAAGCGAATAGCACAGGAGCGCCTGAGGGAACCTAGACAACTCGTTAAATTAACTAGCATACTCCCTGCTTTCCGTGAGAATCGCATGGAAACCGATAAGAGTAACACACGAGCACCAAATAGGAATTTCAAAAGGAGCACCTAACATTAATTTCGAAGGAGCATCAAGCAGCCTCCTCACAGGATCAAGCATCAACATACAAAGCAGTACGCCTGGTCAGCATGGATCAAGGAAGCTGTCAAAAGGAGATCCTCGGACAACACTGGGAGTTTTACAAAGGAGCACCTTACTAGCTTTAGGAGCCTCCCTAGTACTCTCCAAATGCCCGGTCCAGAGATCCCAATTCATTAACAATACCACCTGACAGATGTAGCTTCATAAAAGATAACCTAAGAGGCTGTAGAAAGAGCATGTAAGGTGGACGCCTCCTCAGGTAATTTTTAAGGTGTAATCGATTATGTGCAAACACCACATGCATACAAGCATGTCATCCTATACATATGACACCACTAAACACCACACGCATGTCATCCTATACGCATGAAACCACATGCATATCGTCCTTTACATATGGCACCACTAGACACCACATGCATGTCATCCAATACATATGACACCACATGCATGTCATCCTATACATATGACACCACTAGACACCACATGCATGTCATCCTATACATATGACACCACAAGACACCACATGCATGTCATCCTTAACATATGACACCACTGCACACCACATGCATGTCATCCTATACATATGTAGAGATCGGCATATCATATGATTTTGACCAAAGGCGAGTATGATATCATATAAATTGCATCATATGATATCGTATACAAATGGCAACTTTGGCCTAGCCAGACTGCCGGCATCATATGATATAATATGATATCGTATGATGACATGATATCATTTGATATCATATTGCCTACCCCCATATATATGAAACCACATGCATGCCATCCCTTACATTTGACACCACTAGGCACCACATGCATGTCATCATTTACATTTGACACCACTCGACACCACATGCATGTCATCATATATAAATGACGCCACATGCAAGTCCTCCTATACATATGACACCACTAGACACATAATGCATGTCATCCTATACATATGACACCATTAGATACCACATGCATTTCATCCTATATAAATGACACCACATGCATGTCATCCTATACATATGACACCACAAGACACCACACGCATGTCATCCTATACATATGACACAACTAGACACCACATGCATGTCATCCTATAAATATGACACCACGTGCATGTCATCCTATATATATAACACCACATGCATGTCATCCTATATATATGACACCACATGCATGTCATCCTATACATATGACACCACTGGACACCACATGCATGTCATCCTATACATATGACTCCACACGCATGTCACCCTATATATATGACACCACATGCATGTCATCCTATACATATGACACCACTGGACACCACATGCATGTCATCCTATACATATGACTCCACATGCATGTCATCCTGTATATGACACCACTAGACACCACATGCATGTCATCCTATAGAGATGACACGACATGCATGTCATCCTATACATATGACACCACTAGACACCACATGCATATCATCCTTTACATTTGACACCACTCAACACCACATGCATGTCATCATATATAAATGACTCCACATGCATGTCCTCCTATACATATGACTCCACATGCATGTCATCCTGAATATGACACCACTAGACACCACATGAATGTCATCATATAGATATGACACGACATGCATGTCATCCTATACATATGACACCACTAGACACCACATGCATATCATCCTTTACATTTGACACCTCTCGACACCACATGCATGTCATCATATATAAATGACGCCACATGCATGTCCTCCTATACATATGACACCACTAGACACCACATGCATGTCATCATATACATATGACACCACTAGATACCACATGCATTTCATCCTATATAAATGACACCACATGCATGTCATCCTATACATATGACACCACAAGACACCACAGCAATGCCATCCTATATGTATATGACACCACAAGACACCACACGCATGTCATCCTATATATATGTCACCACTAGACAACACTTTCTTGTCATCCTATAAATATGACACCACATGCATGTCATCCTATACATATGACACCACATGCATGTCATCCTATATATAAGACACCACATGCATGTCATCCTATACATATGACACCACGTGCATGTCATCCTATACATATGACACCACTAGACACCAAATGCATGTCATCCTATACATATGACACAATATGCATGTCATTTCTGCAAATGACACCACATGCACGTCATCCTATACATATGACACCACTAGACACGACATGCATGCCATCCTTTACATTTGACACCACTCGACACCACATGCATGCCATCATATACATACGACACCAGATGCATGTCATCCTTTACATATGACACCACTAGACACCAGATGCATGTCATCCTATACCTATGACACCACATGCATGTCCTCCTATACATATGACTCCACATGCATGTCATCCTGAATATGACACCACTCGACACCACATGCATGTCATCCTATAGATATGACACGACATGCATGTCATCCTATATATGACACCACTCGACACCACATGCATGTCATCATATATAAATGACGCCACATGTATGTCCTCCTATACATATGACACCACTAGACACCACATGCATGTCATCATATACATATGACACCACTAGATACCACATGCATTTCATCCTATATAAATGACACCACATGCATGTCATCCTATACATATGACACCACAAGACACCACAGCAATGCCATCCTATATGAATATGACACCACAAGACACCACACGCATGTAACCCTATTTATATGACACCACTAGACACCACATTCTTGTCATCCTATAAATATGACACCACATGCATATTTGCCATCCTATACATATGACACCAGATGCATGTCATCCTATACATATGACACCACTAGACACCAGATGCATGTCATCCTATACCTATGACACCACAAGACACCACACGCATGTCATCCTATATTTATGGCACCACAAGACACCACATGCATGTCATCCTATATATATGACACCACGAGACACAACATCCATGTCATCCTATAAATATGACACCACATGCATGTAATCCTATACATATGACACCATATGCATGTCATTCTATACGTATGAAACAATGTGCATGTCATCCTATACATTTGACACAACTAGACACCACATGTATTTTATCCTATACATATGAGACCATATGCATGTCATCTTATACATATGACACCACATGCATGTCATCCTATACATATGACACCACATGCATGTCATCCTATACATATGACACGACATGCATGTCATCCTATATATATGACACTACGTGCAAGTCATCGTATATAAATGACACCACATGCATGTCATCCTATACATATGACACCAGATGCATGTCATCCTAACATATGACACCACTAGACACCACATGCATGTCATCCTATACATATGACACCACATACATGTCATCCTATACATATGACACCACTAGACACCACATGCATGCCATCATATACATATGACACCACATGCATGTCATCCTATATATATGACACTACGTGCAAGTCATCGTATATAAATGTCACCACATGCATGCCTACCTATATATATGACACCACATCCATGTCATTATATATAAATGACACCCACATGGCATGTCATCCCTTTACATATGACACCAACATGCATGTCATCATATATAAATGACACCACATGCATGTCATCCTAATACATATGACACCACATGCATGTCAATCCTCTATATATGGTTGGTTACACGACATGCATGTCATCCTCTATATATGACACGACATGCATGTCATCCTATAAATACGACACCACACGCATGTGTGTCATCATATACATATGACACCGCTAGACACTACATGCATGTCATCCTATACATATGACACCACGTGCATGTCATCCTATACATATGACACCACTAGACACCATATGCATGTCATCCTATACATTTGACACCACATGCATGTCATCCTATACATATGACACCACTAGACACCAAATGCATGTCATCCTATACATATGACACAATATGCATGTCATTTCTGCAAATGACACCACATGAATGTCATCCTATACATATGACACCACTTGACACGACATGCATGCCATCCTTTACATTTGACACCACTTGACACCACATGCATGCCATCATATACATACGGCACCAGATGCATGTCATCCTATACATATGACACCACTAGACACCAGATGCATATCATCCTATACCTATGACACCACATGCATGTCCTCCTATACATATGACTCCACATGCATGTCATCCTGAATATGACACCACTAGACACCACATGCATGTCATCCTATAGATATGACACGACATGCATGTCATCCTATACATATGACACCACTCGACACCACATGCATGTCATCATATATAAATGACGCCACATGCATGTCCTCCTATACATATGACACCACTAGACACCACATGCATGTCATCATATACATATGACACCACTAGATACCACATGCATTTCATCCTATATAAATGACACCACATGCATGTCATACTTTACATATGACACCACAAGACACCACAGCAATGCCATCCTATATGTATATGACACCACAAGACACCACACGCATGTCATCCTATATATATGACACCACTAGACAACACATTCTTGTCATGCCTTAAATATGACACCACATGGTGGATGAGTCATGTCATCCTATATATATGACACCACATGCATGTCATCCTATACATATGACACCACGTGCATGTCATCCTATACATATGACACCACTAGACACCATATGCATGTCATCCTATACATTTGACACCACATGCATGTCATCCTATACATATGACACCACTAGACACCAAATGTATGTCATCCTATACATATGACACCATATGCATGTCATCTTCTGCAAATGACACGACATGCATGTCATTCCAAATATACATATGACAACCACTAGACACGACATGCATGCCATCCTATACATATGACACCAGATGCATGTCATCCTATACATATGACACCACTAGACACAAGATGCATGTCATCCTATACCTATGACACCACAAGACACCACACGCATGTCATCCTATATTTATGGCACCACAAGACACCACATGCATGTCATCCTATATGTTATGTAACACCACGTTGAGACAATACAACATCCATGTCATTCCTATAAATATATGACCCACATGCATGTAATCCTATACATATGACACCAGCTATGCATGTCATCCTATACGTTTGAACAATGTGCATGTCATCCCTATACATTTGACACATCACTAGACACCACATGCATGTCATCCTAATACAATATGACACCACATGCATATATGTCATCCTATACATATGACACCACATGACGTCACTAACACCACATGCATGCCTCTCATATACATATGACACCATGACATGTCATCCTATACATATGACACCACTAGACACAACATGATGCATGTCATCCTATACCTATGGACACCACAAGGGACACCACACGCATGTCATCTCCTATATTCTATGGCACCACAAGACACCACATGCATGTCATCCTATATGTATGACACCACGAGACACAACATCCATGTCATCCTATAAATATGACACCACATGCATGTAATCCTATACATATGACACCATATGCATGTCATCCTAT
This sequence comes from Microglena sp. YARC, assembly GCA_022414725.1. Taxonomy (NCBI): domain Eukaryota; kingdom Viridiplantae; phylum Chlorophyta; class Chlorophyceae; order Chlamydomonadales; family Chlamydomonadaceae; genus Microglena; species Microglena sp. YARC. The sequence goes on from JAJSRW010000331.1 coordinate 23,722, forward strand.
ACGTTTGAAACAATGTGCATGTCATCCTATACATTTGACACAACTAGACACCACATGCATGTCATCCTATACATATGACACCACATGCATGTCATCCTATACATATGACACCACTAGACACCACATGCATGCCATCATATACATATGACACCAGATGCATGTCATCCTATACATATGACACCCACTAAAACACAAAGATGCATGTCATCCTATACCTATGACACCAACAAGACACCACACGCATGTCATCCTATATTTTTATGGCACCAACATAGAGAGCCACATGCATGTCATCCTATATGTATGACACCACGAGACACAACAATTACATCCATGTGTCATCCTATAAATATGACACCAACATGCATGTAATCCTATAACAGTATGACACCATATGTGGAAAAATGCATGTCATCCTATACGTTTGAAACAATGTGTATGGTGGGCATGTCATCCTATACATTTGACACAACTAGACACCACATGATTGTACAAGTGTCATCCTATAATAGGCAAATATGACACCACCATGCATGTCATCCTATACATATGACACCACAGACACCACATTGCAGGTTGTTCCATACTATCCCATAATAATAGCCATCATGTGGTGTCTTTGTGGTGTCATATGTATAAGCATATGCGAGTACATCCCCACATGCATTTATATAGTCATCATGTGGGTATTGTGTCTATATATTGACTCTAAAGTAATAGTATAGATGAGCGAACAGCCCAGTGCAAGTCATCGTATATTTAAAATGACACCACATGCATGCCTACCTATATATATGACACCACAATCAAATGTCATTATATATGGTTAAATCTGACACACATGCATTGTCATCCTATACATATGACACCACATGCATTCATCGTGGCTGTCTCGGTATATAAATGACACCACATGCATGTCATCCTAATACATACGACACCACATGCCATGTCATCCTCTATATTCTATGACACGACATGCATGTCATCCAATATACCAATACGACACCACACGCATGTTAACCGTTTTATCATTATACATATGACACCGCTAGACACTACATGCATGTCATCCTATAAATATGACACCACATGCATGTCATATTGTATACATGACGCCACCATACACCACATGCATGTCATCCTTTACAAATGAGTAAATGACACCACTAGACACCACATGAGCATGTCATATTGAAATTCATATGGGATTATTTTGAGTATAAATCAAAATGATCATACTTGAGATAGAAAGAAGCAAGAGAGGCATTAGGAGTCAAACCAACATGTACTGGCTTGGTGAGCAAAAATCAATGCGTAAACTAGGGAGTCCAACAAATATGATTTCTCGGAGACGTTTGGAATTCGACATTAAATAAATAGTACTTGAGAAAGGGACCCTTGCAATCAGGAGTCACACACCAATTATTTTGACATTAATCTACGACTTGAGATTGAAAGAAGCAATGCAATAGGAGTTAGACACACGTGCTTTGGACAAATAGATAGACTTGAGATAAATGAAGCCACAGCGTTAGTCTAACACACAAAATTGGAAACCGTATACTTAAGAATTCCTGGCAGGGAAAACCACTGTTTCCTTTTCGGCTATTAGCAGTGGCTTCTAGGCAGCTCCCTAAGTCTGCCAATGGGCCGAACCCAAAAATTCCAAGAGCACTAGAAAGCTGACGATTTCAGCTTCCATGTGCCTAGGTTTCTTAAGGTTTGGATGAAGAAAGAGCCCAGAGAGCTGCATAGAAGTTGCTGCTTGTAGCTGGAAAAAAAGCTATGGGGAAGATAGATTGGAAATAGCCCCAACCACATGAGAGAGCTCTCCGAACCTTAGCCCCCAATACAGGGCGGAGTGCAACGCTGAGTATCAGTTTTGAATGGGGAAGGTTGTGAAATTGGGGGTTGGATTGGCTGGGCTGTGCAGTCTCCTTCCCAACCGCCACAACGTAGAGGATCTTTCATAGACCAAGCATGCTTACATTTGTCCTATACAGCAAAACGTCTGCAATTTGTTGGTTTGCTGGGTTTAATTCGCCCAACATAAATGTCCAGTCTCCACACCTCGTAACATAGAGATTAAAGACTTGACTTAGCCAAGTTTGAGTCTCCACGCCTCTTTTGTTATTGTTGCTGCTGTTGTAGATGTTGTTGTTGTTGTTGTTGTTGTTGTTGTTGTTGTTGTTGTTGTTGTTGCAGTCTTCAACGCGGAACGTATGGCCAAACGGAACGCAGAAGCTTTCACTTCCCCCAATGACAGTTTTTGTCCACTCCAGGATTAGATCCATGTTGTGTGACACATGCATTCAAGTAAATGGATTCCGGTCTAGGCATTCAATCATGTGACCTAGAGATGTCTGAAACACACAATTGTCAAATACTTGACACACTGCATTGAACTTTAACAGCCAGTCCTGCTCATGCAACGGACTATGAGGGTCTTTTTTCCCGTGCCCCACCCTACGCGCCCAGCTCACTAACCAAACCCATTCGTATCAACTTCATCATCAATGGAATATGCTGATCCTTGCTCTGCCCTCTCACAGTTTTCTCAAATATTCACCATTAGCCACACACAGTTTTCACCTCTTGATAACGCATACACTAGCTAACATGGGCATAGACCGATGTAGATTGCACACTGAGAGAGTCATGGCTTTTATTTTCCGCTACGAGTCACAGCAGAAAATTACAAAAAGCCAGGGGGCACACGAAGCAAGGACTTAAGGCCTACCCACATTTACGTTTTCTTGACCACCCACATCAAGGTTTTTCGGACCACCTGCCGAGAGAGCACGCACATCTTTTTTTTTTTGTTTTTTTTTTTATTTTTTGGGTTTTCGGCCACCCATGTTTCATATTTACGTGTTTGTACCGTCCACATATTTACGAGTTGTGCCATCCATACATTTAGTTTGTGTGCCATCCACATATTTACGTTTGTGTGCCATCCACATATGTACACTTTTTGTGCCATCCATATTTACGTTTTTGTGCCATTCATAATTTACGTTTCTGTGCCATCAAATCTTCCTATGCGTGATTGTTGGACATTTTGCACATCTCACACCTGCTTTCTGCAATCATTTGCCCCATGATTGTAGCACTCTGGAAGGCTGATTGTGCTGTAGCTTCCAGACGCACTAGATTGCTTTGGTTTGGCCGAGTAATCCAGTCAGGGGAATTGCCTGCAAAGCTGCTTCTTTGGGCTGAAATAAAAGCTATGCACAACGGTCTAGGATCTATCAGAGCAATGGCTCAGGTGTGCCTGTGCTGCCTTGACAGCCTGGAAATTATCACCTTAGCAAGGGACTCAATGGAGTCAATGCTGGCATGTGTTGACATTGCAGCCTTTAGGTTATATCCTGGGGCAAGGTACTCCAATACTAGCATGCGCAGGCCCTCGAGAGCCTTGAGGTTAACATCTGAGCAAGGACTCAATGCTGGCATGTGTTGCATTGCCAGCCGTCAGATTATATCCTGGCAAGGTACTCAATGCTAGCATGTGCAGGCCTCGAGAGCCTTGGGGTTAACACCTGAGCAAGGGACTCAATGCTGGCATGTGCTGGCATTGACAGCCTTGAGGTTATCTCCTGGGCAAGGGACTTAATGCTAGCCTGTGCAGGCCTCGAGTGTGAATCTTACCAGCAGAGAGGGGGACCGAAGCCTGGCCCGTGCTGCCCCTCACAGGCCGGGTCTAATCTTGCCATAGCTGTTGCTCCAGACGTGCACTGGCTGGCCTGTGCTGGCCCGGGCACTGGGATCTTCTCGCCTGAGCCATGTGGCTCAAGAAATGGCCAAGGAATTGCCGATCGCATTGATTGCATCAATAATCTTCTGGGCGTGAGCTGTGTGTGCAGCGGTGAAAATAGACCGTTCCTCATTAGCCTGCACCCATGTGCGGGTGCGGCTGGCCGCACGTGCTGGCTGCTTGCCGGCCTCCAGCAGGATGCGGTCTATTGCAGGGTCCTCACCCATGCAGCTCCGAGCTCCTCATTAGGAAGAAGGATGCCGTCGCCACGCATACGCTGTCTTTTGGGTGCAACCTCACGAGCGAGAGCATAGGGAGAGACAACCATGCCTCCAGCACCACCACCGTGCTGAGGTGGGATGACACAGTTGTAGCGACTTGGCCTCTGCAGCAGCAGCAGGAGTAGCGTACGCAGCATACACATCATGCCCTGCGCTGTCGTGGTTGAAGGGCATTAAGCTTCGCTTGGACAGAGATTTGACTAGTTTTTGGGACATACCGGAGTCGATGTCCATTAGTCGTTGGGAGTAAGCTTGGGAGGGGTACAAGGCGTGTGCCCCACCTTTGATGCCTTCTCTCGGCTTTTCGGGACTGCCCCCTGAACCATTGTTGGGAATGCAGGCAAATATGGTGGAGGAGCACGAGCTAAGGCCGACGCTGAGGGACGTCAGGGAGTCATAGTTTGGCTTAGGTGTGTCGATCTCCGAATCTGTCAGCCAATGTCGAGGCAGAATCGACACAGATCAATGAGCTGAGGACATTCGCTTGATTGTTGTGCTCACGCCGAGAAAGTGAGTTCCAGTCGGGGCAAGCAAGTGTCTGAAAGGGTGCAGCAGGAGTCTGCCTCCTTGCAGGCAAAAGCGGCCTTAGAGCATAACCCAAGCGGGCCATGGGGGCACTCTCCAACAAACCAGTTGCTGGATCCTGCAATCATCTGGTGGTTGAAACTTGATTGTCTGGAGGAACTGAACTGAAAAAATGTTAAGGCCAGAAGTGTCCACGATGAGATCGTTTTGCCGTGGCTGTAGGGTCCGTCATTTGCAATGGGTGGCAACTTGTAGAGCACGGAGTTTGCTGACCATGTGGAATTCCGCCTATCGGGAATATTGGCCAACGGGTATGCCCATGACAGTTGGTGGGATGACCCTCCATCAAAACTGCGGTGGATGAGTGTGGTGCAATGGAGTGAGGGTGGGCGATTGTGGAGGCAGGAAGGGTCGGTAGGTCGGCAGGCAGGCATGTGCTGTCTGTCTTTCTGCCCCTGTTTATGTGTCTGTCTGTCAAAAACGCTGAGTGGAGGTGGCAGGGTAGGTATGTGTGGCAGGTATGTATGCAGGCTGGCGGGGCAGGCTTAGGTGAACTAAGATGCGTGTGCAGCTAGGAGGGATACAGAGGTACATTGAGGATGGGCAGGCAGGCCAGAGGTGCAAGTAGGAACGTGTGCATGCAGGAGGGGTAGGTTGGTACCATGTGCATGCAGGGGCGGCAGTAAATCACAGCCCCCCCTCTGTAAGGACAGTCTACAGTTCCTGAACACATGAGCACGCGTACCCTTACCCGCAGGCATGTTACTCTGCTAGGTCAGCATCAGTCTTTTTTTATAATTGCTAAGAAAATGAACCAGTGTCTCTAGGTTGCACCCATTGCTCCCAGCAGCCAATGGGAATGCTAACTAACCTAACTAACAGCTTCTTTGTCCTGGAGAAGCAACCCCCCAAATGTTATAATGCACCCTCAATACACTAAGGTGCATAATTTAGCACTTGTGCCGCAAGTAGCACCTCCAGCGTGGTCGCATACAACTCTGTCGCTACATCCTTACCTGTGATGGTCTGGAAGGGAAACTTGGACAGCGCGCCCTCTCCACCACCTCTATATCCACCGACTGGTGGTCCACACTTCATGCAGGCTCATGTGCCCCTGGACAGCCCCCAGGTTGCAGATCTGTACCCAGAATTTGTCAAAACGCTAGCCGGGCGTGATTTCTGGCGAATGCGTGCGACAGCTGGGACTCAGAGGGGCAGAGGAGTCAACCACAGAGGCTCAAATGTTGAGCCTGGCGGGAATCGGGTTGGGTGATGGGGGGTAAGGCCTTGCGGAGTTGGGTTCAGGGTTGGGCGGTAAAGCCTTGCTGTGTAGTGATGGGTGTTTGAGGTTGTGGGATTAGGCAAAGGGGTGGGCAGAGGGTTATAGTTGTGTTGTGTAGGCTGTTGCGATTGTACTGTGTGTTGTGTTGTGATTAGTTTATGTATACAGCTTGATACCCTAAGATGCAATTGAGTCCTTCTGTATTATGTATCCAGCTTATATCCGAAAGTTGCTGAATGCTTATTATGTACAGCTTGATATCCCAATGCTGATGCCTGTATTCATGCACAGCTTGATATCCAAGAATGGCCAGTTGAGCTCCAGCATACCTTGCGTTATTACCACCTATATTATCAAACGCACATTTCTGGAGGAGCATCTGTTACACTGAGTTGCTGCGATCAGAAGCTGGCACCAGGCTGATGCAATTCATTTCGTCCAGCGGCATGCAGAAACCTTCATGTTACACTAGCTGAGAAATTAGGCGGCTTCGGCTAGGCATCATATTGGCTAACCCTCAGGGAGAGGGAGCAGCATGCAACAGAAGTCTTAGCTGGAAGAGCTCTTTACTCTAGCGTCGATGAAATATCTCTCTCGCGATATATCACAGAGAGCGGTCACTCCTGCGATGCGCAGAAAACCGCGCTAACAGGCGCGCCCGAAGCGTTTGCAACGCGGCGTTATCCTTTCGCACTGCAAAGTTGGCCAGAAGCGGATAATGGGGAGACGCTTGCGTTCAACAAACTGGCGACTCACTATAACCATTTGTGTCTTCCACCAAGTCCACTACCAAGCCTCCTAGATTATGCTCGTTGACCAGGGGATGGTTACTGCGCTGATTGACCATCCGAGCGCAGTATACCATTTGCAGTTGGAGCTAAGAATCCGCTGCTTATTTTGCTTCTTTCACAGAATCACACTCGGTGCCGGAGACCTGGAACTATAATTGTCATAATTCTTCTCTTGCCATCACAGAAGGTGCTATTTATTATGTGCCTCCCTGTCATATCTATCCATATCTCGATTGTCAAACCCAGATACTCTCGCGTGTCAACGATCCTTGATATTCCGCCTTATAATGCCTCTATTTCTCACATACTTTCAAAGGCCTACGCAGTAGCACTAGCATCTGTCGAGCAAGGTTCGAGATGCAAAGCGGAAATGCTCATTCGGGCCAACTACTTGCAGAGCCAGATAGCAGGGTTCACTTGAGCGCAACGCGAGATTGCTGTTCGCAAAGAAGTAGCCCTAGAGCGGAAACGTGAAGCTCTTATAAAAATAATAGCATATTTCGGGGAGGTTCACTGAGAACCGCGGAACTGCACAGCGCAGGCGTCCTATCGTACTAGATTCAACTAGGTTGGGTCCTCCACCATGGCGAAGCAATCTGCATGTAGCTCAGGTATATGGGCTTCTGGTTCAGTAGCTGTAATGCGTAGCTGTTGAAACAAGAGAGCTACGGGCCAGCCTGCGTGCATTCGCACTCCTCCAGGCCAGCCAAGTAGCCCACCGCCTCGGAAAAGCAGATGGTCATTCGATTCAGGTTGCAAATTTAACGCGTTCGGCCACTCAATGAGTAGACTACAGCGGATCGACAAAATTCATTTGCTGTATCGTGTACCTATTCATGCGGCAAGCATGATTGGACAAGTTCCAGTTGCAAACTTCCGCAAATAATACTGCTTGCTCCTGGCTTGTCTTACAGTAAGAACACAAATCTTTCGTGCAGTTCAGTAATTTCTCTAATGAAATGGGGGCAACGCCGGCGAAGCGTGACGAGAGCACACGTATCATGCAGCATACGTGTGCATGCGTCACCTGGTCCCGCAATTGTCTGCCCCCCCCTACATAACGGCAAAGTTATCGGCAGTACCAAATTCCGGTTGATCCTCGACTCATCCAGCCCAGCAGTTACGGTACTTTTCATTTGGCCTTGGAGAAGTCAGTCCGGTTAGTGTCTTCCCGTCATCCCTGTTGCTCGTGATTAGTTTCGCCGGTTTCGGTGCCCCCACGCCCTACATACGGGAGCACGTCTTATACCCGCTAACCGTATCTGTAAAATAACATCAATATTTTTACTTATTAGAAAATCAGTAACATTGGCTGGATATGGCTGACGAGTAAATATGGGGCCAATGGATGCTGGGGGGATATTAGAGGTTCGTCAAGACCCATCGGCCGTGCTATTGAAACATTCCAGGAACGCAATGTCCCGCATGCAGATAGATATGGAGCAGGATTACAGCTATGTCTTCAACGTGAATTGAGGCGATTCACAGCATGGAAGGGTGTGCATGGACAGAAAGAAGCGCGCTGAACAAATCTGGCGGGTTGCAGCGACAGATCGGAATCGGGTAAGTCGAACCACTCGAATTTCTGAAGGTCTGAATTTTATCTGCGAAAAAGATTCTACCGCAAACTGCGCACCTATCTCGCCTTCTGATTGTGGCCACGCGTTCTGATTCTCCCCTGCACATCTCGTGCTTGAAAATCAGCGTACGAGTGGAGCTTGGACAAAGAGATCGTTGTGGAAATCCGAAAAGATGCAGAAGGACACGAGACATTGAAACAGCGCGGCAAGCCGTAACTGCCGGGTTCGGACAAGTTTGCCGTTGCGGGGCGCGCACGCGCACGCGGCGCCTTGCTTGCTCCGTCGAGCTGGCAGTTCCACGTGGTTACGCCATGCCGATGTATGATGTACGCGTTAAGGACCGCTTATCACCCCCGCGTAGATGGCTTATTACTTTACAGATGGGCTGGTCAGGCGCGTTTAGTCTTATCTCCGCTTGCCTTCTGCATCCGACTACCTGGGCGGCCTGGTACTGCTGTACCAAGTTCCGGAATTGAAAGCCACGCCGACGCATATTCACTCCCATTCTACCAGACTTCGCTGAATTGGTCTCAGCTTTTCTTGCCTTTGAACTGTCCTGCTTCCTCCTGCCAGCTTCGGGGCGCGAACTTTCCTTAAACTGCGCACGACTACTTCCCCGCAAAACACCCCTAGCTTCGACCACGCAGACTAGCACCGTCCTTTCTGCCCATTCCCAGGAAGACGGTTTCGTGGTCTCAACATCAGAGATGCATATCTAGATGCCCAGCGAACCAAGAGGAGCGCATTTGAATCGAGGTAGCAGATATCTCATCTGACCCACTCTCCACCCATTCTTCAAGCACGAAGCCCAAGCCGTTCGACCTTACCATTGGCGTCTTCATCCAAAAGCTGCGTGTAAAAATCTCAGAACCAAGTGGCGACAACTGCTTCAGCCTCCCTGCCCAGGAGAAGAGTATAAGCTGGCCATAACCGAGGGTCATCAATCTTCGGAAGCGCAACTCGAGAGAGTGGTCCCTTACCATGTATGTTGTCGAATTCCCGTTGGCTCAGCACAGCCCCGATCCGGAATTTCATGGCGCACCTACTGATGAAGAAAAACAGTTATATGGGTCCGATCCGTCAACCCACGATTGAGAGAGGTGTGTCAGCGATGAGCGACAGTCCTAAGTGTACACGATGATCATGCATCGAGCTCTGCAGATGACCATTACATAATAGCGGCCACAAATGATCTGGCACTGCAGAGCATGCTCCTGCAGACGGTAAATGCCTGGGCAACCTTGGTGGGGAGACCACTCCGAGGCCCCCATTTCAAGTGAAATCACTGATGCAAGGACTGATACTGCGACCGAGCCGAGTCTCGAGGACAAGAGTGCTGACCCGACAACGGGTTATCCCTGGAGGGACAGCTCTCCCATAACCCCACCTGTGCTTGGAAAATATCCCCCTCAGGCCAACAAACTTGCTATAGAATGCTTTGCGGTGAGGAGTGTCCAAAAATGTTCAATTTATTTTGCTGTTTTGGATTGCTTACTGTGAGTGTTCCGCAGTGGGTTTGTAAAAATGGTTGACTAGTGTGGGTTTTCGCACGATTTGTTTGGTGCGTTTATTAGCGGTATACTTGATGTGTTTTCCACTGAGAGTTGCGATGCTTCGCGCAGAAAATATTAACTGTCCAGATGCCGCAGAGTGCGGCTGCAATTACCATTTCACTCTAGCTTAAACTTACCAGTACTGTCAACCGCTGTAGGTTCTCAGCCACCCATAACAATTATACCACTCTTAAATACTCAACCACTGTAATTCCCAACCACTGAACTACCCAACCACTGCTACTATTCATACACTGTATTTTCTCATAACATTTGTATTTCCAACCAGCATACTTTCTCAACCAACCAATAACTTTCTCAGCCACTGTACTACTCAACCACTCATGGACATCTCAAACCACTGTACTACTCATCCACTATGCTGCAGCATCCTCTTTTGCTTTTCAGGCCTTTGGTCCATTGATCTACGATATCTATCAGAGGTTATTTCAGGAAAGACTTTCGCTTTCATTAACTATCAGAGCATGGAAGGATGCCGTCCGAGTCAAGGAAACTTGGATGCAGTCAGCAATGCTGTCATCTCAGCAGCAAGCCCGATGGCCATCAGTGTGTCTAAGGGTATAAGGGTTAGAGTTTAAGGGTTATACACTGCCCGACTTCTCTGCGAAAAAATCACCACATACATTATTTTTGAGAGGACAGGACCTTTATTTGTCCAGGTTACCCTCGGAGAATTTTATGGACACCCAGAAATCCCGTATTTCGGTCATTACACGGGACTTGACACACAGCACATATAGCTAAGTTGACCTGACATGGCCAGCGGCGAATGCTTAGGCAGGGCCATCGCCCAATAGTTGAAAACGCTCGGAGCAGTATGAGGAAATGTCCGCAGGCTGGGAAGAATGAGCAGTTACGGAGATTCGCCGAAAATATGACGTGGATGTGGGGGTGGAATCTCTACCCGCTGAATTCCAAAGACTGCTGATTCGCGGTATTATATATTAGGGAATCGCAAGCAGGCTCCACAAAGATTCGAGAGCCGAGAGGGTTGCATGCTGAGATGCAAAGATGCTCTCTCTCTCTCTCTCTCTTCTCTCTCTCCTCTCCTATCCCGCGTCTCTCTCTCCCATCCCTCTCCCTTCTCTCCTACCCCCCCCCCCCTGCCCTCATATCGTCTCTTCACCCCCACCCCTCATCGCCCTGCAGACCAGGGCACCTCTGGCTTACATTCTGCTGTCCATATTTAGTTAATTTGTGTCTATAACGGTCATTTCATCTCCTACCCTTCAGGTTTCAGAAGGGACACTTCATCCCATCGCCCCTGGGAGGCTGGTGAGACACAACTCCATCCTTGCTTCAGAAACCGGGCAGACCCAACACTTGGTCAAGAAGACTTTGTAGCAGTGTCCAGGCTTCTACGCCCTGCCAAGATTTCTGCCAACAGTCCGAGCTGCCAGCCCTCCGCCACCTTGCAGAAGCACAGCAGTTGAACCAGATACAACATGCTCAGTGGCGAAGGTGAGACCTGACTAGCTATAGCTTCTCTCTTTTCAGCTACGAGCAGCAGCTCTAGAGTAGTTCCTCTGAGCTAAGCCACTGGCTCGCTCCTATTTTTAAAAGTGCTGGAAATATTATTCTACCAAGCCTTCAAGATGCACCACGTCATATATGTTTGGCTGGGTTTGCAAGCCAGGCAAGCTACTTAAAGCTAGTATGCTAGTAAGCCTGAAAAGAAAAAGCTATGGAATTGGCCTCTATTAATTATATCCCACACTACTTGTTGATCCATCCACATGCCTAGCTAATCCATAATTTAAATTTCACATGTTTTTTTCAGCCAACTCAGGCTGTCAACGATCTCACTAATCCGTTTCCCGTGCGATA